>CABHPQ010172489.1:0-48894 GCA_902168405.1 Peromyscus aztecus
CTGCTTTGTGTCACAAAGGGGTCAGGAGTACATACATTAATAGCATTAGTGTTGTAAAATTGCCCAGTAAGAAGACCACAAAAGATAATTGGGAAACAAAATGGCTTTGGGGTGTGTGTATATACAAATCAAGGAGTTTTTGGTGCAAATCTAAATACTGAAGATTAAAGATTTCTCAAAATGCTTTTTTCTATTTATATTGATTACTCTGTTGACAGTAATATATTTACTAAAGCCTCAAAATATAAAAATGTGAGAATATTAGTTTCATCAGGCTTTCTTTAGTGCAATAAAACTAGTAATTTCTTAAGTTGCCTGTGTGTTTCTATCTGGCAGACATCATGTTTACAGCTTTCTGGTGAGTTTGTGATCATCGGGGAGGTGGGATTGGGCACCATGGAAGTGGAACACAACACAAGTGGTGTATGAAAGGTGTATTCTACTTAGAGCAATGTCTAATTATGACAGATTTCAAAGTTACTTACATTCATCTTGACAAAGCAATTTCCAATATTAAAAATTCTGTTTATTCTGACAAAGTTTAGTGAGAAATTTACAAACAAATTCAGATTTCAAGATGCGTGCCTCCCTGTGCACCTTGGGTTTCTTTTTTATGATATTAATAGCTGACTCCTTTAGTTCTTTCCAAATCTCTTAATGGGCTTTTGGGGGGTAAGGATGGAATGTGGAGCACTTTCTAGTTTTGGTAATCTAAAACAGATTGAAGTAAAGTGTCTAGTAATGCATCACTGTGTTAAGTCAAATAACTCTACCCTGCAAACTTCATCTGGCACTAACAAGAAAAATAACTCATAAGAGAATGAGAGCAAATGAAGCCACATCCTGGAGGTTAAAGTAGCTATGGAAACTGTACTGTGACATCTTCTCTTTTCAGTTAATGTCAACTTTCTTCTTTACATAGGTCCTCAAGCCCAACTTTGGCTGTAGCTTTGTCATACCTGTAAGGTGTATTTTCTAGGATTCTAGGGCATATGCCACACTTGATATATACCTGCTTGTATCCTTAGATTATCTAGGCTCTGTGTTGGTCTGTTATTTTTTTGAGTAGTAACCTGCCAGTATTCATTACCTATTACTCATTCAGCACTCATTATCATTCCTAGGCAAGGTTCCTTTGTGCTTGTGGCTCTTCCATATCCCAGAAGGAACAAAGTGTGACACAGAATCAACGGTCTATGATGGGATACTATCACATAAGAGAAGCTGCAGGGACAGGCATGATAGTTTTTGTAATCCTAGCATTTGTGAACCTGAGGCAGGAGATTTACTGTGAAATCAAGGTCAACCTGGACTACTGAGTTAGAACTTGTTACAGATAAAAAGGAAAGAAACTGATATAAAGGAAGAAAGAATGAAAGAAAGAAAGAAAGGAAGGAAGGAAGGAGATAGAGAGGAAAGGAGGGAGGGAGGAGAAAAGAAGGGAAGAAGGAAGGAAGAAGGGAGAAAGGGAGAGGGAAGGAAGGAAGGAGAAAGGAAGGGATGAAGGAGAGAAGGAAGAAGAGGGAAGGAAGGGAGGGAGGGAGGGAGGGAGGGAGGGAGGAAGGATGGAAGGAAGGAAGGAAGGAAGGAAGAAGGAAAGAAGGAAGGAAGGAAGGAAGGAAGAAGGAGAAATGCTGCAGATAGTCAACTCTCACTCTTGGCAGTTTCATCATATGAAGTTGCTTCACACAGCCTGAACTAGGGAAACCTAAGCCATTGCTCCCAGTTAGGTTCTCCTGAGCCTCTGACGGCATTTTCCTCAACTGATGAATACATAACCTTTAATATTTTTGTATCTAGATAAAGACATGAACTTACCTATTAATTAGAACATTGAAGACTGGAAAGGTAGGTCAGTGGCTAAGAGCCCTGTGGTTAAGGCCTGCAAACCTAAATTAGATCCCCAGGCCCAGTATGGTGAAAGGAAAGAAACAACTCCTGAAGGAAGTCCTCTGACTGCCACAAACAAATCATGCCAACGAATGCTGCCACATACACACATGTAATATACATACATAAATATGATACAATTTAAAATATATCATTTAATTTGATGAGCATTCAACTATTGGCCAACAGCACTATAAGTCTCAGTTGAACAAAATTAGCTATTATTTTGCTCCAAAAGCAAGAAGACAGACTTTGTTTTGGGCTTTGGATTTTTTTGTCTGTTTGTTTGCTTTTTTACTATTTGATGGTTTCATGTATAAAGGCAATGAATTTTTATCATTTCACCCCCCATACCCCTCCCTCATTCCGCTTGCACTCCTGCTAAATCTGTTCGCTTCCCAACAAGTACCCCTCCTGCTTTCCTGCCTTCCTTCACTGAGTATCATTAGTTGCTTAGACAAGTATGGGTGGGAACTGGAACTTGGGTGGTTTATCATGGCTATACCACTGAAGAAAATGATACTTCTTCCCACAACAGCCATTAACTAGTTCTCCAGAGAAGGAAGAGAGTCTCATAGGCCATTCCCATCCATGATAAAATGTCTACACCCCCAGGTTTGAGCATATCTTACACAGGTAACCATAGCTTCAGTGATTTGATGTATATTATAGTTATATCATTTCTAGAAGAATTCTTTTTTTTTCTGTATATCTCTCTGTTCTCTGGCTCTTACATTCCTTCTAGTCACTCTTCCACCAATTTTGCTTAAACATCAGAGGAAGTGATATACGTAGACGGATTTCTAAATGGTCTTATTAAATAAGAAACACAGAGCCAAATATAGGAGAGAAAGCCTTAGAGATCAGGGAAATAGTAAGAACCACCAGCTAACCTTAACTCACCACGCCACCATAGCTTCCCCAGAGAGCTACTTCCTGTCTACCCAGGCTTTTATTGCCTTCCTGCTCTGCCCTCCCATTGGCTCTTAGCCCAGCTACCTTACTTCCCTGTCACTGCCTGTCTGTACAGACCTGCAGGTCTCTATGGTTGTTACTGGAATTAAAGGCGTGTGTCACCCCACTTGGCTGTTCCCTAGTGTGTCCTTGAACACACAGAGACCCTGCCTGCCAAGTGATCGGATTAAGGGTATGTGCTACCACTGCCTCACTTTTGTGTTCATGGCTTGCTATTACCTCTGATCTCCAGGCAAACTTTATTTATTAACATACAAATAAAATATCACCACAGATATAAATCCCATTTAACACTGAGCATTTCCCTGTCACATATTCTTGGCACTTTTACTGGTTATGAGTGTCTTCATTAACCACCAACGGTGATACAAATGGTGCCTGATGTATAAACTGGAGTGTTTAGAGGGGCATGGGTCATGATAAGTGTAGTCTATGGCGACAAGGTTAACTGTTCCAAAAAATTATTCCTTCCTTAGGTTGTCTTACCATGCCCTCCAGCCCATCTCATTCCATCTGTCTCCTAGTACTTACTTTACCTCAGAGGGCAGACTGTACTCAGGGAAAACAAAATGTACTCTGTCTGCCGTTTTAAATTACATTTGCAGTCACACTTAGTGACCAGTGCAGAAAAATCACTTCACCAAGAAGAATTTTAGAACAACATCCGTGTGATAGCTCCGATGTAGCTGTTTATCCAGGAACTTTCAGATCCCTGTCAACATGAAGCAGGATGATTTCTTTCTATCCAAAATTATTTCTTTCGTGAATTAGTGTCTTTCTGGAGCTATAGATTTCCATGACTTACTGTATAATGTTGTAGTTATTTTTACATGCTGAGACAAACTGAATTTAAAATCATACTAGCTAATGTAAAAATCTGTTTCCACCAATTTGAACTATGAAAGCTTGTACAAGTAAACTCTTTCCATATTACATTTTCATTTTTTCCATCTCTGTCTATCTCTGTCTCTCTGACTCTGTTTCTCTGTCTGTCTGTCTGTCTGTCAGTCAGTCAGTCAGTCAGTCTCTGTCTCTTTCTCTCTCTGTTTCTGTCTCTCTGTCTCTCTATCTGTCTCCATCTGTCTGTCTGTCTATCTCTGTCTCTCTTTTTCTGTCTCTCTCTGTCTCTCTGTCTCTCTCCCTCTCTGTGTGTGTGTGTGTATGTATGTGTGTGCATGTCAAAGGAGGACTTACAGTGTCCTTCCAGTGTTCTTACTGGAGACAGAGCCTCTCACTGAACCTGGAGCTAGGCAGAGAGACAGAAACTCCAGTGATTTTGGTCTCTAGTACACTCCCTGCATAGCCCTGGGGTTACAGGGGAGCATGTGACCATGCCTAGATTTGTACATAGATGCTGGAATCTGAATTTAGGCTCTTATGCTTGCACAAGGAGTGCTCTTATCTCTCCAGATCAATACCTTTCACTGCCCCTGGAATAAAGGTATGTGTGACATTTTCTGGCATGCTAAATAAATTGCCAGAGTTATTACGAATGATGGTAATTATATTAAAGTAATCAAAGCTGGGTGTGGAAGTCATGGAAGCAGTGTGGCTTAGCAGGAGGGGTAAGGAGGGCATGGATTGAAAGTAGTGATGTAGTCAGTTTAATAGTTGTTTGACTTTTTAGAACATCTTTGTTATTCAAGCATCATCTTATTCATTAAAATAAATTAATATACCCATGTTCAGTGTTCATATGACAAGTAGCAACTAAAAAGAGTATTATTTAGAAATGTGTACAATATATAAATGATTAAAAGAATTTTATTATAAGTTGTTTAAGAAGAAATTAATCCAATCTTAAAAAAA
Source organism: Peromyscus aztecus (assembly GCA_902168405.1). Taxonomy (NCBI): domain Eukaryota; kingdom Metazoa; phylum Chordata; class Mammalia; order Rodentia; family Cricetidae; genus Peromyscus; species Peromyscus aztecus. The sequence goes on from CABHPQ010172489.1 coordinate 4,675, forward strand.
TTGTGTCTTAGATTAGGGTTATATAATTGATTTTTTATTTTATGACCTTTTTGTTAAATTGTATTTTGAAATACTGCTCTAGAGTGATTATATTTCCATCATAATTTCATAAGTAATTGTCTACTTGCCTATGACCTCCACCAATTTACATTTTTCAATACAGCATATGGCTTGTGGGTTTTAATCATCTTTATAGCCACAAATCCTAGCAAAATATCTGCTTGCTAAGTTAACTTGGATTTCATTTTGTCTTTATAAGTAAAGAATAACTACTTGGAGATAATTTTTTCTTTTATCACTGGGATATATTTATTGTACAAAGGAATGAGTACATTGTGACATCTTCATACTTGTGTAACATGTACTTTGCTCATACTGACCACATCCCAAACCACCCTCTATTTCTTCCTTTTCCCTTCACACTGGGACCCCTTTCTTTTTCCAAATAGTTCCTCATGAAAATATGAATGTATACTCATATATGTATATATCATCTAGATTACATATATGTAAGAAGATATGATCTTTTTTCCTTTTTAGTGTAACCTATTACATTCAGTACCATAAACTATAAATCCATCCATTTTCCTTCAAATGACATAATTTAGTTCTTCTTTCTGGCTGAACAAATCTCCATCATGTACAAATGCCATGGTTCCTTTATCCATTCATTTGTTAGAGGATATCTATGCTGTCTCCACAACCTTGTTATCATGAATAGATGTTCAGGTAACTATAATAGTATACTTATATTGCTTTTGGTATATACTCTGCAAGTGATACTACTAGTATTACTTATAAAAAAGATCATAAAGTAGTTATCATTCAGAAAGAATAAGTTATTATTAAAAAATTAAACTAAAAAGAATAAATTATTATGTATGTTGCCAGATATTTCTTTTCTTTTTTTAATAGTATTTTTATTTTATAATTAACTTAATTTCACATATCAGCCATGGATTTCCCTGTCCTCCCTCCTCCCACTCCCCCTAGTTCTCCCCCCCCAATCCACCTCCCACTCCCACCTCCTCCAAGGCAAGGTCTCCCCTGGGTAGTCAGCACAGCCTAGCAGACTCAGCCAAGGCAGGTCCAGTCCCCTCCTCCCTACACCAAGGCTGAGCAAAGTGTCTCAGCATAGGCCCCAGGCTCCAAAAAGTCAGCCCATGCACCAAGGACAGGTCCTGGCTCCACTACCTGGGGGCCTCCCAAACAGTTCAAGCTAATCAACTGTCTCACTTATCCAGAGGGCCTGATCTAGTTCCATTGGGGTTCCTCCGCCATTGGTTCACAGTTCATGCGCTTCCACTAGTTTGGCTATTTGTCCCTGTGCTTCATCCAACCATGGTCTCATTATCTCTCGCTCATACAATCCCTCCTCTCTCTCACCAATTGGACTCATGGAGCTCCACTTGGGGCTTGGCCATGGATCTCTGCATCCTCTTCTATCATTCACTGGATGAGAGGTCTATCATGACCCAGATTATATAAAGAACTCAAGAAATTAGACATCAAAATACCCAACAGTATTATTAAAAAAATGGGCTACGTAGCTAAACAGAGAATTTTCAACCGAAGAAGCTCAAATGACTGAAAGATATTTAAGTAATTGCTCAGCATCCTTAATCATCAGGGAAATGCAAATCAAAATGACTCTGAGATGCCATCTTACACCAGTCAGAATGGCTAAGATCAAAAACACTGAAGACAGCTTATGTTGGAGAGGATGTAGAGCAAGGGGAATTCTCCTCCACTGTTGGTGGGAATGAAGCTTGTACACAATGGAGTACTACTCAGCAGAGAAAAACAATGACATCATAAGGTTTGCAGGCAAATGGATGGAACTAGAAAAAATCATCCTGAGTGAGGTAACCCAGACTCAGAAAGACAAACATGGTATGTACTCACTCATAAGTGGATATTAGATGTAAAGCAAAGGATAACCAGACTGCAACTCACAACTCCATGGAGGCTACCTAGTAAAGAGGACCCTGAGAAAGACACAAGGATCGCCCAACAACAGAGAAATAGATTATGAGATCTACATGAGCAAACTGGGGGTGGGGGTAATGGGGGACAAGGGTTGGGGGGAAAAGAACTTAGGGTAGAGGGAGGTCCCAGCTGGATCAGGAGCAGTGTGTGAGAATGGAGAGGGAGATACCATGATGAATGAAGACCCCAGGGGAATAGGAAGAAGCAGAGTGCTAGAGAGGTCACCAGAAATCCACAAAGATACTTTCACTGTAGACTACTGGCAATGGTAGAGAGAGTGCCTGAGCTGATCTGCTCTGGTGATCAGATAACCAAATATTTCTTTTTAAACACTTCAACATTAGCTGTCTACTTGGAGAAAAAAAAAATACTGTATTTTAAAAGACAATGTGATTTTTACTTTTTTTCTGTTTTGATGTTGCATGACCGCCATGTTATTTTTACAGATAACTTCAGCATCAGTTAGTTAATTAAACACCTGCTATGAAATGTCATTAAAGTCAAGATTATTGGTCTAACATAATAGAAATGGCTTTTCCATGGGAACTTGAAAGTATCTCTAATTAAAACAGTCCACTAACAGCCTGTATCTCACCTGGGCAACACAGTAGAGCTGGCTGGCCCTGGTGGTGTAGGTGTAGGTGAGCTGGCTCCCAAGGGCATGAGAGCAGTAGAACTGATGCCTCTCCTTGCTGTATACTGCAATGAGCTAGCTAGGGTGGTACTAGAGAGTTTGCCCTGATTTTGTAGAAGAAGGAAAGCTGGTGAGTGACCATCCCAGCAACCACCTAGGCCGAGAACCAAAGCTGTGAGTTGGCCCATTCCAGCGTCCACCATCGATCTTCTGGAGCAAGTGAAGGATCTGGTCATGAAAACCCAAAGCCATAGGATCTGCATTACACAGGACAACAACTAGATGTCCAAAGGGAGTTCCAGTAAGGACCCACTATCAATTGTGTAGCAGAAACCAGAGACCTCGAACCATCTCAATGACTCCTTGCAATGAACACAAGTAAGAGGTCACACTGCAGCTTTCACACAAAAACATTCTTTTCTTTTCAATTTTATTTTGTTTTATCTTGTGTGCGTGGGGGGGTGTTGCAAGGTCAGATTCGAAGGAACAAGGAAATGATTGGGATCTAGATACATGTTGTGAAACACATAAAGAATCAATAAAAAGTTATCATCCTAGTGCAACAGCATATTACTATAATCCAGACTCCTTTCTGAAACTGGAGGACCAACAGAATCCAAGAGTGGGAAGTCAGCTTCTGCAATACACTGATAATCAATTAGAAAACATATTTTGTATTTCTGAATATTTATTTTTAATTTTTGTAAAAAAAAGATTAAGATAGTAAAAAGTAATTTTAGTGGTACTAATTTATTAAGAACTATATTTCACCAAATATTCTCATTTTCTCAACATAATATTGTCTCATTTAATTTTATTTATCTATGTGATAAACAGAATTCAGAGATATTTATTCAAAGAAAGAGAATGCATGTATTTTAAACTAGGCAAAAAGAAAATGAAAGTAATTGCTACGATTTTTGAAGGTACTTTTTTAGGAGGCATATTCAAGGGTGAACCCAAAGTTGGCAATTAAATAACTAAGGTAAGGCTTGAATCTACCAGTATAAATGGCTAAAAATAAAATCACATTCAGATCTAACGGCTGAGGGTAGTTCTTCATGAGCTTTCATTTTAACCCATCTGCTATTCATTCAATTGTACTTTATATTTTTTTCATATTAATAAAGGAAACAACTATTGGCTCCAGAACAGTGCTGAAATGAACTTTAGTTCTTCCTTAATTTTACAGACGCCACTTATTTCCAGATTGCCTAAGTCTGCATGAGTCCCTCTGCCTTCCAGTCAGGTTGTTTCATATATTGATAAGACAGTTTGGTGGCTTTGTAATTTTCTATATTCCTATTTTTAAGAATATGAATATATTATTTCTACTGCCTAATGTGGCAAGGGTCAGTGGGTTTTGTTAGATGCGTAGTGTGTACAGCAACAACCTTGACTCACACAGGGTAGTTTCACCACCCTAAAACAGTACTCTGTTATTTGGTCAATCAGTTCCTGAAGAATGCTTGGTAACCAATGATAAGTTTTGCTCATTTTGTCATTTGGCATTTTCCAGAATGTTGCATGATTGGGATCAGATAACATGTAGCCATTTCACAGTGAGGATTGGGATGAGATAACATTAGCCATTTCAGACTGGTTTCTTTCAATTAGCAATACTCATTTAAGATCCACCCATGTTTTTATTGCTTGATAGCTTATTTATTCTTATTGCTGATTTCCTTGTTTATCTGCCTTTGAATATTACAAATATTCATAGGCAATTCTATAGAGAAAATTTAGTTAACTGTATTGAAACCATTGAATGCCTATTTTCAAAAGTGAACCTCACTCTTATTCTTATATCTGATATAAAAACTCAAAAGTTAATCACAGATTATAAAATTATTCATTTAAAAAATCTGCATAATCTAGATTTAAACAAATAGTTCTTGGATGGAACTCTAGAACCATAAACAATTTAAAGAAATTTTTTTAGTTGGGTTTCACCAAAAATAAAAACATCTTTTACATAAAAATACTCTTTTCAGAATGAAGACTATCTATAGTACAGAGAAAAACATTAGGAGTCCAACAAAGTCTTTGATTCCAAAACGTATAAAAAATGCTTGAAATCTAACAGTAAGGAAGCAAACTATAACTACCAATTTGGCAAAGATCAAACTGACATTTTCTCCTTAGCTAGACTTGCTCAACAACAAGAAAGTCATGCCTGGTACCGAAAACCCAGCAAACTACCCGGGACTAGTGAAGCCACGGATTTTGGAGAACCTCCAACTGCCACTTTACTTAACCAGCATAAACCCTAACTACAGTCTAAATTTTTGTCCTTATACCCATAGATAAGTATCGTACTTAACCATCATCAAGGAAATATTATAGAAAACCATAACCGATCAAAAAGGCAGAGGTATGACAGAGACCCACAACTGGACAATGTGCAGAGAGTGAGAGACTTTGGAACACTCAGTCCTGACAAAAAGGATTCATTAAGGGGTAAACATTGGAGAACAGTCTGAAAGACGTAGGAGAGTTAGCTATGGGGATATTTAGGTTTTAGGCAGAGGTAATGACTGGATCTGAAATGTCTTAAGTGTAATAAAGATACATATATGGTGGATGTCAAATAAATGAGCCAGGGAAATGTAGGGGTGTTCAGAGAAGTTCATGGCCAAGCATTTGTAACTCTCTCGGGTAATAGAGTTTCTTTTTTTTAATTGCCTTTATTTTTTGATATTATAATATAATTACATTATTTCTCCCTTCCATTTTCTCCCTCCAAAAACTTGCATATAGCCCTCTTTGTGCTTTTTCAAATTCATGGCCTCTTTTCTCCTTTTTCATTAATTATTATTGTATGCATACATATATATGTACATGCATATATATTCCTAAATGTAATTTGTTCATTCTGTATAATGTTACTTGTATGTAGGTTTTTAGGGCTGACCATTGTGTATTGGGTAACCATTTGGTGTGCTCTTCCCTAGGGAAGACTATTTTTCCCACTCTCAGCATTCCTTAGTTGCCTGTAGTTCTTTCTGGGGGTTGAAGCCTCCTGGGCTTTCTCCATCCACTTTGGCATGTCTATTGTTGTTCCCCGTGCTCAGCTCATAGTTAGGCAGTCATATGGGAGAGACTGTCTAAGTGTGGTTTCTGTCATCACAGGGATCTCACATCAAACTCCTGATCCTCTGGTTCTTATACTCTTTCTGCACCATCTTCTGCAATGGTCCCTGAGCCTTAGGTGCTGGACTTGTTTTGTTGATGTACCTATTAGAGCTGGAATCCATAACTCCACTTCTATTTTTAATTTTGTTTTTCTAAACTATTTTAAAAAATATTTTCTTACAATATGTTTTGACCATGTTTTCCCCTCTTCCAATTCCAATTTCCCTCCGATCCTCCCAACCTCTCTCCACACCCAAGTTTATGTTCTCTGTCTATCTATCTATCTGTCTATCTATCTATCTATCTATCTATCTATCTATCTATCTATCTATGTCTGTCAAAACAAATAAACAGAAATAATATCAACAAAAAGAAATGCATACAAAATCATATGAACAAAAATCGAGGTAAACAAGCAAAAGATCCATAAGACAAAATGCTCAAACTAAGCAAGATGAGACAAGACGTCTACAAAAAAATCATTGAGTTTGTCTTGTGTTTGGCCAGGTACTCCTGGGATGAAGTCTGCCCCACAGTGTGGTTAATATACCCAGTAAGCTTGTGTCCGTTACCCCCTCTCAGTTCTGGCACTCCACCTGGATTGTTCATGCTGTCACAGTCTGTGAGTTCATTTATAAATGTTTTATTAAGTTTTTTGAGAATTTGATATAATATATTTTGATCACATCTACCCTTTTACTCTCCACAGATCCACGACTACCTCACTGCCTCCTGGTAGTAGGACAGGCCCATAGGGTCAAGGAAATTGGCTCAGAACAGTAGCCAAGGCATGCACAGAATGGATTCCTTAAGAGCCAACCTGGAGTCTGCCTGAGGGCCTAGCAACAGGAGCTGTCAGAGTTCCTAGTCAAAGTCAGAATTCCTGATCGTGCCCAGTGAACGAGGGATGACCACACAGACTGGGCACTGGGAGGAGGGTATATAAGGCTTTCCCTGTTATTGAATAAATGAGTTGGTTATTTGCTTTCAAGGTATTCCTGGTGTTTGAGTTGTTGACGCCGCGCCTTCTCAACCCCTCCCCCAAGGGAGCCGTTAGGATCCAAGCAACACCTCCTCTTCTTCATTTTTTCTTTTCTTAATTTAATAACTCATTGACTCTAATTTATGTTCTACATATGCTACTGATTTTAGAGGCTTCCACTGGAATGTGGTGGATTTACCAGGAGATATACCTGTGAAGAAAACTGACTATCCCTCTCACAGACGCTATCAACTGGTCATAGGTCATCAGTTAGGGGATTGGACTAAGGGTTCCCTGCGTACTCCATTGTAGAACATTGCTCTTACAAAAAGGGCCAAAAATAATAAATCTGAAGCATATAAAACTTAAAAAGCCCTTTAAAAACTATTTAAGTTATTGATATATAGTTTTCAATAGTTAAACAATTTGAAAACCTTGGTGGTTCTCATAGCCCATTTTTAATTTACATTATATTGAAAACAAACAATACAAGCTTAACAAAACTGCCTCTTTCATAATTGTATCTTGGATCTTCTAGGAGTCTAATTGAAGGGGAGTAGAACTTCATTCTATTGGCATGCCCTCAAAATAGCACAGACTCACCATAGATCAGTAGATGGCCCAGAGACTCTCAGTCTCTCTCTCTCTCTCTCTCTCTCTCTCTCTCTCTCTCTCTCTCTCTCTCTCTCTCTCTCTCTCTCCTGTCAAAGTTTATGCAAACACTGAAAGGCACTTGAACATCAGTGACCTATGCTCCCTGTCAGCTAAGACACTGCCTTAAATGACTTGTATCCATCACAGATTCATTTTTACAGAGAGAGAATTACATGTTTGATTTGTTGAAAAACATAAATAGCAAAATTGCAGTTTTTAAAACATAAAGCCCAAAGGGGGAAAAAGACGATAAAAAGAATGCCAGTTACTTATTTCTTCATAATAATAAACAAAATATGACCTGAGATATAGACACAGAACATTTTCATGATAGAAAAATGAAGCAGTTTATAAAGCCACACAATTAGAAAGGTTAAAATATACAAGATTGAAGAGAATTTAGTGAAATTGTTAGATATATTGAAATATAAGTACTATAATTTTGTTGTTATACTGTTGTTATAATGAGAATGGAGAGGGAATCAAAGAGGTGGTAGCTTTTATCAAAGATGTGGCTGCTGCACAAATAGATACCTTGAGCCTGGAGAGAAATAAAACAATATTCTATAGTGACATGCAATGGTAAAAGAGGAAATTATCTTGTGATAAAGGACAAAACTGAGTTTATAAAGATCCTTGTCAATTGTAACAAAAATGTCTTGAGTAGATTTTTACGTAAATGCTTTGTAGGAGAGTGTGAGAGTGCTAGTACAGCTTGTGCAAGGCCCTGGATTGAATTCCACTACTGCAGATCAAAACACATAAGATTTTTAAATGTGAGCAGGGCGGTGGTGGTGTCCGCCTTTAATCCCAGCACTTGAGAGGCACAGCCAGGCATATCTCTGTGAGTTTGAGGCCAGCCTGGTCTACAAATCGAGATCCAGGACAGGCACCAAAACTACACAGAGAAACCCTGTCTTGAAAAAACAAACAAACAAACAAAACAACAACAACAACAACAAAAGATTTTTGAATGAGATTAGAAAGTCTTTCTGGTTCAAGAATTTACTCTCACAGCAAACATTGGTGAGTCATGCCAAGTGCAATGGTCTCAGAGCTGACCCACACCATTCCATGCTGAGACTGACACAATACCAATCCATGCTGAGGCTGACCCACACAAATGTGCTTTGAGACAGGAATGCCCCTGGCACTGTTGCTCCAGAATCTGATGAAGATTGTTTTCCTCATTTCTATTCTCATTCCTTTTGTTCTTAGTCCTGATTACTTCAGATTCCAGTCACATTGACTTCAAGCTTGAGAAGGTACTGTGATCATCCATTTTGATTCTTTTTCTTTTATTTCTAACCTGGATCAAGTACAGGTAATAATCTCTAGGAATAGTCTACTCCTCCCAGGGCCCACCATTGTATTAGGGAGTACATTCCCATCTCTTGATTGATTTTCTCCCATAAGACACAGAATTTAGATAAGGAAGTTTAAATATGACAACTAATGAAGGGTACCAGATGATTCTCCTCTATTACTGATTTAGTAGTAATGTATACTTCCTAATCATTAATGAAATAAATTCAGAAATAAATGACCAATTTTATCTATCCCACACTTTTAAAATTGCCCTAATCTACTAACACACACACACACACACACACACACACACACACACACACACACACAGTCACTCACACACAGATAAGAGAGAAAGAGAGGAAGAGACAGAAAAGATTTTTATTTTCTTTGAAATACAAAATGAACAAAACCAAAAATGTGCCTCAAGTTCATAGGCATCAATTGACATAGTTCCATTATAAGCTTATTTTAAATAATCAGGAAGCATTTATCAAAATCAACCCAATTAGTTGTAAGAGAAATTTTATTCAGATACAATTAAGAGTGACTTTTTAACAAATACCAGTCTTTCCTTGGAAACCAGGGCTTGGGGAAAGTCAAGAGGCTGAGCAAAAATAATAAGACAAATAACTATGGTCTATGTTTTGTGTTAGACTAAAATTGTGGGAACAATCTTCACCGACACATAGGTAAAGTGAGGTAAGACCTTGTGGCCCCACTGTTTCCTAGGATGTTCATACATGGCTCTGATACAGCAAGCTGTGGTAATCATCTTTTTCCATGAGGAGCGGTTGCCTTTCTTCCTGGAACTGCCTCCTCCTGCGACAGCACAGCCGACTGCTGAGCCCTGCCAGAGCTGCAGCAACCACAGCTCCCACCAGTGCTGCCCCAAGGAGCCATGGCCAGATCCTAGTGGCTTGCTCCAAGTAGGGCTCAATATAGTTTCTGTAGAAGCCTGGATCTGAAATAAAAATAGATCATGCTGTTTTTACAGTATCACCATCAGCAGCGTTTTCTTACTTTGAAATCAGATGCTTGGGGTTGAATGCAAGCCTCTTTGCTTACCAAATAGAAGAGCTTGAGGGAAGTGAACCTAATCCTTCTCAGGCTCAGTTTCCTCATTAGGAAGAGGGGAAAGCAATTCTCTGCTATTGAGATCCTTTGAAACCTGTGTAATACCCTTGGTGTAGTATTGTTAGGCATTGTTGTTACAACTTCTTCTGGTGGTTATGTAACAGTACTGCAGATCTATATAACACAGTTGTATTATTAACTATTGACGATTTGTTTGATAAATTATTATCTGAGAAACACTGATTGTACGGCCGGCTAAAGTTCAGTAGTCTCAGAGCAGTCTCAGGAACTCTAGGACATTTGTACAATCTCTGCTTTTACAGAGATCTCAGCTTGCAATTATTTTATACGTGTGTGTGTGTGTGTGTGTGTGTGTGTGTGTGTGTGTGTGTGTACATGTATGTGGGCATGTTCATGCCATATAGGTGCCACAAAAACCAGAAGAAAGTGTTGGATCTTCTGGAACTGAAGCTACAAGTAGTTACAAGCTGCCTATATTGGTGCTGAGATTTGAACTCCTTCCTCTGTAAAAAGAGCTAGCTAGCTCTCTTAACTGTCGAGACATATGTCCAGCCCCACAACTTTCAATCTTAAAACAACAGATTTTAGCCAAGGGTGGTTTTGAAATAATTTTGAATTAGTAAAGTTCCTAGCCTCCTGATCATCTATAATAATTCCAAACCTGAAAGGAATTTGCCACTGGGTTGGGGTTAGAGCACTTGTGATTCCTGCCACCTGTAATTTTCTACCTTTTAAATCTCCTAGTTCAGATCATCTAAGACATGCTTATTGAAAGTAACATGCTTGCTGGATTCCCCTGCACTCTTCTTGAATTTTTTGCTGAAATCAAATTTGTCCTTTAGTTTCATATAAGCATTTCAGTCCAAGAAACCCTAAACATCTAAAATGTTAGAGTTCTAGCATTTCTTCTGCTACATCCATGACATTGTATTAGAGTTACTCTTTATATGCCTGTATTCTGTATTATACTGAGCCCTTGAAAGCCCAAACTACGAAGCAATCCTGCAATTGGTAGAGTACCTGAAATCCAAGAGAGAATTAAATGTTTACTCAATGACCTATTATGTTTTTGAACTCAGAAAAGGTAATGAAGGAATGATACAGGTTGGTATGGAGAGATATATAAAGAACATTTGCCCATGGAAAACAAATTATAAATTATCCATGGTTTACTATATTTTGAGGTAAAATTTATAGTTTGCTTATAAAATCTGGCATTGATCACGATATATGATATACTTTAAAATAAAAAAAAGATGAAGCATTGGATCTAAGAGAAAAATAATTTAAGAAATACTTCTAACTATTTGATTCAACCATTGAAAACCTAACAGAAATTCAAGACACGAATTTATCTTCAAGTGCCAGTTCTGTCCTAAGGAAATGGAAGAGTTAAAATGGGTTTGTTAGATAGCTAAATTCATTATAAATGAAGACTCCTGAGATAAACTTAATGAATTAAAATATATTGTCATTTACCAACTATTTACAAACATGGAAATAAAAAATGGCTACAATTATATAACTTGGGACACTAGACTAGGTAGAGCATGGGTGTGGAAAGTGAGGTCTTTGGTTTTGTAACTGGAAAAGTCTAGCTCTTAAAATAGCATATATTATTTGACAATATGAAATTAAGAAACATGCTTATTCATATGATTTATATATGAGAAGAAAATATAAGAAGAATCAAAATAGAAACAAACATAAGTAGAACACATTTTTGTCTCCAACACCTAAAAGGAATATAGTATTATACAAATAAATGTTATAAAAAAGTACACAATGTCGGACGGTGGTGGCGCATGCCTTTAATCCCAGCACTAGGGAGGCAGAGCCAAGTGGATCTCTATGAGTTTGAGGCCAGCCTGGGCTATAGAGTGAGTTCCAGGAAAGGCACAATGCTACACAGAGAAAGCCTGACTCGAAAAACCAAAAAATGAAAAAGGACCTGAATTTTAAAAAGTATCTACAGTGATGAACAGATAATATTATTGTGTATTTGAGACATGAATTGAGATAATATATGTAAAAAAATAGTATGCTTTTGCTGGAGTATATATGAATATAAAAATTACCACCAAATAAAAGCAATGAGAAACCAATAATAGTCCACTATCACTTACATAGTTAAAGCATGCAGTAGTTTGGAGAAACAATTAAAATGAGTATGCATCTATTTAAAAATCTTCTGTTTATATACATATAATTAAAATCTACTTAGAAAACTTTAAAATTTCAGTAAACAAAGAAGCGGTGCTTAGTATTGTCTCAACAGGAGTAGATAGATTGTTTATAGGTAGTAACTTCTGTATACTGTCTCTGCTTCAGTTTTGTTCAGGTGGAATGCAGTTAGCATATTGATGAGCCATCGCAGATCATAGAGTCAGTCCCAAGTAAACATTAAGTCTTAAGAAAGAGGAAGATCTGATCTTTAAAATTACAGACTGTTATTCAGTAATGTACTGCTTGCTTGCTATTGGAATAGTTAACCAACTTACTCAAGCCATGGAATTTGAACTAGTTCCTTAGGATCTTTGCCACCCACTCCTTCATCCCACCCCACTGAAGTAGAAACTGCAGTAAATCTTCCATGACTGTCTTCTTTAGAGATAGTTGATAAGTACAGGATGGATGCCTGATTCAAGATGGCTATTCCTAATTGTTACTCAGAATTCACTCTTCTGAAATGAGAAACAGGATGCAGGAACTGAAGCCAGAACAGTATGAGAAGCAGAAAGCAGGAGGTAGAGAACTGAAGGAGACCTGGTCCTTGATGTCTTTATCCTTTCCTCCTCTTCTATCAATTGAGTATTCCCCTATTTCAATTTTACAGACAAATTATCTTTTCATCTAATCTTATTCCTATGTATTTGCTCCCATTTGCTCTTCAAGGAGTTCTAATAACTTTGAGAAGTTAATTCACTGCTCACAAAAATAAAAGATAAATACCTATGGCATTCTAGAATGATAGTTTCGTGTAAATAATTTATAGTAAAAATTATATAGATACAACAAGGAAAGGGGTGACTTTTACTTTATAAGGTATTTGGAGAACAATGGGTAGCAATGTGAAAAAAATAAGGTTTCACTCTTACCATAAGCTTGATAATGTTAAGAACAAATGACGTAAGAATAGTCTTGTTTCAACCTGGAGGATTCGTTAAAAATTAATTGTATATTGGCACTCAATATTTAAAGAAGTTAAAAATAGAAATTTTCTTACTTAAGTGGTGCTGCAGGGATACAAGCCTGTTTCCTGTTTCTTTTTCTTTATCTGTCTCTGAAAATCGTCTTATTGCTAATCATCTGAAAACATCTCTAAAGCCCCTAGAAGTCATGAAGATACTTTTAATGAAAATGGATTACTTTGTGGCCTTGTTTGCCATCACCAAAAAAGGCAAAAAAGAAATGACATTTTAAAAAAATAAAAATAATACCTCTAGAACTGAGTGACATTAATTTAAATAATCAAAAGATTGAAACCAAATGAAAATGTGAAAATCATTTTTTAGGAATCCTGAAAGTCACTGTATTAAATACATTTGACAATTATTTTTGATAATGGGACTTAAATGCCTAGATTCAATTGCTCTTGGTTATTTAAATACACAGTTCATTTTAAATGTCCGGTCAATATGTGATGGGTTACATCATACATACTATTTCCTTTATGTCCCAGGGATCAAACCTGGAGAGCAGCCAGTGCTCCTAACCACTGTACCATCCCTCCAGTAACTTATTTGACTTTTATAGAAACCCACAGTTAAGAGACTTTGGATATCTTAAAGAGAATGAACTTTTAATATGTTTTTATTTTTTAAAGACCATGGGACCTATAAAGCCATATTATTTTTTAAATTGTGGTGTTACTATTAGCATGGTATCTTAGGGACAAAGGAGGAAGGAAATGATACAGTTGAACAGTGATATGTTTGTGTCAACTTGACAAAGTGTCAATTTTCCTGGCGATTTTTTATGTTAACTAAAAACAAGCTAGGATCATTTGGGAATATTGGAGCCTCATTTGAGAAAATATTTCCATCAGATTGGCCTGTGGGTACATGTGTGGGATAATTTCTTGGTTAATGATTGATGTGGGAATTCCTAGCTCACAGTGGACAGTGTCATCTCTGGGCAGGTGGTTCTGGGTTGTATAACAAAGGAGGTAATTTTGACCTACAATTTGTTCTGCCTGCAAGATGTGCTGGGATAAGGGTGGCACAGAACTTGTGAGAGTAGCCAACCAGTGACTGTTGCAATTTGAGAACCACACCACATAAGGGAGCCCCTGAATGACATTGCCTGGATGGCCAAGAACTAGAGGTCAGAGAACCCAGAGACCTAGGATCAAACCAAACCAAACACAACTGGCCAAAATGAATGAACAAATGAATTAATGAATGAATGAACAAACAAATACATAGTCAATAAAATGATTCCTTATGATATTCTGCTATACTTGTAAATCAGAGCCTGTCTCAGTCAGCATCAGAGAGCCTTCATCCAGGAACTGATGGGAGCAAATGCAGAGACCCACAGCCAAACATTAGACAGAGCTTGGGAGATCCTGCAGAAGAGCAAGAGGAAGGATAGTAGGAGCCAGAAGGGTTGAGGACACCAAGGACAAAGCCCATGGAATCAACTAAGTAGGGCTTATTGTGGGTTCACAAAGACTGAAGCAACAATCATGGAGCCTGTAGGGATCTTAACTAGGCCATTAGCATGTATGTTATGGTTATCCAGCTTGGTGTGCAGTGGGAGTTGGAGTTGTCTCTGACCCTTTTGCTGCTCCTGGAACTCTTTTCCTCCTACTGGATTTCCTTGTCTAGACTTAGCATGAGGGTTTGTGCCTAGTCTTATTGCAATTTATTGTAATGCTGTGTTCAGTTGATATCTCTGGGAAGCCTGCTCATTTCTGAAGGGATAGAGAGAAGTGAATGGGTGGGGGGAGGGAGGGGACTGGGAGGGGAGGAAGTGGAAACTGCAGTTGGGATGTAATATACCACAGAAGAATAAATTCAACAAAAAAGAAAGGAAGGAAGGAATAGAAAAATAGAGAAGGAAAGAAAAAGAAGAAAGGAAGGAAGGAGGGAGGGAGGGAAGAAGGAAGGAAGGAAGGTTGGCGGGCTAAGCAAGCTGTTTGGAGCAAGCCAGTAAGCACTATCCCTCTGTGGCTTCTGCCTCAATTCCAACCCCTAGGTTTGCAGCAGAGTTCCCTCTGGGGTTTCCCTGAGTGGTGGACTGTTTCCTGGAAGTGTAAGATGACATAAATCTGTGCCTGTCCAAGTTGCTTTTGGCCCTGGTGTTTAAGACAGCAACAGAAAACCAAACTAAGATACTTTATTATGAAAGCTCAAGTGCTTTCAGTTTTACTTCTGTTTCTTGTTCTGTTTTTTAGCTTATTCAAATATTCTTTGTTCATATCATTTCAAGTGATCCCAATGTTCGTTATCACCAAAGCATCATCTTCAAATACACTTTATGTATTTCCAAACAAAATTTTGATATTTCTTTCCTTTTTATCTGCTGTTGAACCTCAGCAGAGTTCCTTTTTTATCTTTTTAATGACATGATTTTTCTGGCATATCAATTTACTCGAAGTTTCATTATTTTTGCCACACAAATCATTCAAATTGCTTCCTACCTTGCCATTTGCAATGTATCTTCTCATTATCAACACAACAAACACATAACGGATTTTGGAGTCATTACCCTAATTTAAGGAATTAAGGTTACGTAGTTTAGAAAGGTTTTGTGAGTGTGTGTGTGTGTATGTGTGTGTGTATGTCTTTGAAAGTGTGTTTGAAGATGATGCTTTGTTGATAATGAACATTGAGATCACTTGAAGTGATCTGAACAAAAAATATTGAAATAAGCTTATATATAATGAACATATATACATATATAATAAATATATATAAAACAAAGAATTTATTTAGAGTATTGTGGTGGTTTAAATGAAAACTGTCCCCCATAGGCTCAAGTGTCTGAATACCTTGTCTCTAGTTGGTGCACTGTTTGAGCGAGTTTAAGGAACTTTTAGAATGTGAGCCTTGCTGGAATAAATACTTCACTGGAGGCACATTTTTATTGTTCATAGCCTCACCCCATTTTCAGTTCTTGCTTGTTTGTTTTCCTTGTGTAGTTTAGAGGTTGAGATATGGTCTATGAGCTTACTGCTCCAGTCATCTGCTGCTGTGCATTTTCTACCATATGGACATCAAGACTTCTGGGATCCAAACCAAAATAAATAAATAAATAAAACCTAAAACCTCTTTCTCCAATAAGTTTCTGGCCTTACTTTCTCTCTCTCTCTCTCTCTCTCTCTCTCTCTCTCTCTCTCTCTCTCTTTCTCTCTCTCTCTCTCTCTCTCTCTCAGTTAACACGTTTCTTCCTTTATTTTACATGCCAACCACAATTTCCCATGCCTTCTCTCCTCCAGTCCCCTCTCCCTGACTCCCATCTATGTCCCTCCCCATCCACCCACTCCTCTTCTGTCTCCATTCAGAAAGAGGCAGGCAGGCGTCTCATGTACTTGAACATAGCATGGCACATCAAATTGAGATAGGACTGAGTTCCTTTCCCTCTATAAAGACTGGACAAGGTAATTCAGCATGGAGAACAGGTTCCCCCCAAATCATGACCTGTCCCTGGTTCTTAACTGGCTTTTGGGAACCTATTTCCCATGCTGGCCTTACCTTTTAATCAGTTAATCCTGAAAGAAAATCACTTGCTCCTCAGTTTTTAAAACACCACTAAATTTGAATAGAAGAGAAAATGTTTGACAAATTCAGACATTAGCTGCCCTTAACAACACAATACTTAAGTAATTATCAACATGAATATCTGAATGATGAATAATGACCCTCTTGAACTAAAATGTTTCAAAAAAATTGTATTTTTTTTTTTAGAAATCTTGAAGTTTGGTGATGAATAGAGATAAATTTTAAGTATTTTGAATGCACAAAAGAAAAAATAATAAAGAATGATTCATATGATAGAAAGTAGGCAATTTCTGTTATTTATTTAAAATCAAATTTCTCTGTAGTTATGTAAATTTGCAGCTATATGAAAACATAGCAAATCAGTAAAGCATTTCAACTTTATTTTGTTTAACGTACTTAAAATAAATATATTCCACCTTCTAATGGAAGTTTTTACCTTCATCACCTTTCCCACACAAAAATGTTTGTTACCTTTGCCTTAATCATGTGGACATGAAGAGGGAGTGATGAATCAGGCTGTATGTGTGAAAAGTAATATAACACCTGAAAGAAGCTATCGTGGAGTAATGGAAAGATCATTCTATAGATAATCAGTATGGATATTTAATATTTTCTGATTACTAGCTTTGTCATTTAGATAGTGATTTATCTTTATGTGTCTCAGATTACCATCTTATAAAACACAATATCCATCACTAGAAATTGGAATTCTAAAGATTATTCAAGATAACAGTGGGCATGTTGATGACTCTCTCGTATAGATTTAAGGGCCAGGTTTGGAGGGCTTGGAGTTTCCAGCCTACATATCCTATTGCATCGAAAAGTACTTACTCTGATGTTTCGTATCTCCTACTTCTACACATAACAAAACCCGAGTCTTGTGCCTGGGCCTTCTCTGATTATTCTCAAATATAATAGTGAATTGTACTATAATTTACTTGTTTTATAGGTCAAAATTTTCAAAAGAGCCCTATAATCTCCTTTATCTTCACTCAGTATATAACTGATTTGCCAATCTCTATGAATTTTGTCATCAAAATATAATAAAGAATAAACTGGTCCATGTAACACACTTAGACAAGCCCTCAGTCATAAAAAGCACACAATTTTTGTTAACTTTTGTGATGTCTTCAATCATCTCAATGTCATTTTCTTTGCTCAATCACTCAAGAGAAGAATTTAATATTCCAAAAATACAGTGGTTTTCTTTGCCTCTTATGTTTCTTTTTTCAGGCTAGAATATTTTTCTGTCCTTTTCTGTCTTTAATCTGCCTACCAGTCCTCAGTGTCAAAGTTGAACTATGCACAAATCACTGCTGCCCTACCTGTACCCTGTAAGATTTTGCTGATGATTGAGTCTTTGCACTTCCTTCCCAATCTGTTGGACTTCCACATTGGATTTGGTGCTTACTGATATCCAGACTACATTAGTCATTGCAGTGGAACATAAGAACTAGGAGTTAGTGAAGTTCACACATTTGTCCATTGTTTTTTTTTCTGTTCATCTATTAATGTTTTATTAACTGTTTAAGAATGTATCAAAATAGTAGTGCTTCTTGAATATCTCTTACCTCTAAACCATTTGTAGCTTTACTTTGTTTTCGTCTAGTCTTCATATACTACAGTGATAGCTGAGGGTGCTAAGTGTACTGTCAAAATCAGCTTCCTCCTTATATTGCTATTTAACATTTAAGAGGTCACTTAAATTCTATATGACTGATATTCTCACCTCCTTTTATGGAAAATAATATTTATCTAATAAATAATAAATTAAATATGTAAGTAATACATGGAGTTATGGTTTAAATAGAAAGGGTTTGTCACCACCACCCAAAGACTGATGTTTAAAGGATTTGACTGCTAGCTAATAGGTTTGGGAATTGATTGTATCATGAGGATTCTGGATATATCAGCTAATCAATCAATGATTGGTTTCCAATATAATGAGGCATAATTAGGAGGTGCTTGAAAGTAGGAGATGAGGCCTGATTGGAGGCTTTAAGTCACTGGAAGTTTGCCTTTGAAGGATGCATCTTAGATATGAGTCCCTCTTTCTCTCTACTACATACTCCTAACATGCTATTTCTGTCTTGCCTCAGGCCCAAACCAATGGAACCTGTCAAATGATCTGATACCTATAGATCCATAAGGAAAATAATTTCTTTAGGTTGTATTTCTCAGTCGTCATTGCAACAATCAGGTAGACTAGAATAGTATGTAGTTTCTGCATGGAATAGGCTTTCATTATTACCTATCCCTTCTTTGTCAAGAAGATATTAACATAGCTCAGTATAGGAAGATCAAAGCTCAGAGCTAATCCCACTCCCCCGGCTTTTTCAACAAAAACACAGTAACTGACATTAAAAAGTATTACGAAACTCATTATTAGTTGGTACTGAAAGTTTCCATTATTGTATTGGTAATCCTACCAAGAGTCAAGAGTCTCCCAGTGGTAGATTATAAACTGTTTACTTGTGTCATACTACATGCACTGAATTATTTTACATAGTTCAGAATAGTCATTGAGTTATTGTGATCTAAATATATAACATGAAGGAACTGTGATTCAGAGAATTGAAACAATATCCCTAGGTCATAAAATAGCTAACTGATAGAATTATGGCTTAAAGGCATCCTAATCCTATACTCTTCAATAATTTACTTGTACAAGATGCCCTATAGTAGATAGAATAATTATAAATTTGGGAATCTTCAGAATTTAGTCTATAAATGACAATAAATTGGTATAATACAGATTCTTAAGGAGTTTTGAGAAAACACTGTATGCACACAAGATTTTTTTTAACTATCCAAAGGAGGCTGGCCACATAAGATTCTACAGTTCATCTGAAAACAACTGAGCCTTACCTGGCTCCAGTAGGTAGCTGTAGTCATATCCCAGATCCTTGGATGAAATGAAGAAATCACCATTTCTGTATAGTGGTATAAAAGGAACCATGTAGGAGTCTCTGTTATGGCCGATGGGTGCGTTGGCTTCTGGATAAGCTTCCAGAAGAGGATTGTGTCTTCTGAGCCATTGTTCAAAAATACTATAGAGGAAAGGGTTATTCAGACTCAGGAATATTTTATTTATAAGATCAATATTTGAAATTCTTAGAAAGCAATTATTAATATCCCAAGACATGAACAAATGCTGACTATCTTCAAACTCTAGCAAATTAGTATTGCCTATCTTGAAGAAGATCACTCATCAGAAATAAGAGTGAGGATAACTTCAAGGTTTTCCATGGGAAAATAATTAAACTTTTATAGCCGGATTAGAGTCTTCAGAATGCAACTTTGGATTGCATGAAATTTAATCATAGTCATGTTAAACATAAGTTTTTACAAATGCAAGGAGAGTCAAAAGAAAAACCATATAAAACTAAGTTGGCAAGGGCTGGAGAGATGGCTCAGAGGTTGAGAACACTGATTGCTCTTCCAGAGGTCCTGAGTTCAATTCCCAGCAACCACATGGTGGCTCACAACCATCTATAATGAGATCTGGCGCCCTCTTTTGGCCTACAGGGACACATGCAGACAGAACACTGTATACATAATAAATAAATAAATCTAAAAAAAAAAACAAAAACAAAAAGCAAAACTAAGTTGACAAAGTATTAGAACTTACTCACTGTACGTTTGTGGTGGTTATTTCAACCTTTGTTTTAAGTTTGGAAAAAGGTCATGTTTTCCAAGGCAGATCCTACCTTCAATGATAAAGGGTGAAACAGCCCATTTCCAGATTCCTCTAAAGCTTTTATGTGATCACATGATCACTATGCAGGCATTAAAATAAAACCATTTTAGAAACAGGAGACAGTCTCACACACACACACACACACACACACACACAAAAAAAAAAAAAAAAAAAAAACAAGGACAATGAGAATCCATCTTAGTAGTGAGCAATGGCGACCTTTGAAACAACATCGAATTTTCATGGGCAGCAAAACTAGTTGTACCACGAAAGAGTCTCTTCTGCACTATTCAGCTCTCTAGAATGCCTGCTCTGGAGTTTGTGGAGGTTGTCCCTTTTGTTCTCTTTTGTCTCTGAGTTTGTTTCACAATAGTTCTGTGAGCTAGCTAAAATTCTTTCAGCAAACTTTCCTATTAAAAGGAGCCAATGTTAGTTTCTGTTTGGCACAATCAAAATTGGTAATAATGCTAAAAAATTAAATAGATCAAAAGACTGAATAAAAATGAATTAAAATTCAACCAGTAAGAGAATTTATATAAAGCCCTTAAAAGCATGATAAAAAAAATCCATTTGTGTTACTAGACTGTATAACATAGGAAGATAAGAGATCTGGAGTTTAAGAACTTTCCTTGAGCAATAGTTTCTGGTTTTAATCACTCAGGACTATATATATATATATATATATATATATATATATATATATATATAATACTGAATATACTGGAGACATGGTCACCTCATCCTCATAATCCGAGAGATCCAAAATTCAGTGTGATAATGTTTTTATGAAAATGCCAAATAAATAAATTACTGCTAATTTTAAATATTAAGTTAGTGTTAGTTCATGGTAAAGAGCAAGTTATGTAAGAGGAGGATGATAATACTTGAACAAATAAAAAAAAAGCTTTTACGATTTAAAATACCCCAAACAGAACAAGAAAGCCAAATAGAATAAACACAATTTTTTTCCTATGGAATAAAGCAATTCTGTTCAATTGAAATTTGGTCTTCAATCACTAGTCTGGTCAGTATTGGATTTTGCCTATGTATTATTGAAGGGTCAGCAGGTCATTGGTAAACACAAAAATCTGGACCATGAATACTAAAATTTTTCTAATTTTGGTTTATTATTAAATATATATTGAGCATCTGTTGTAGGCCAACTTCTTTTAGTCTCCAAAATGGAAATTCCTATGGCATAAAGATACCTTGCAGATTAAAACAGCACCAGTCACAGAGGTGTTTGTTAAACAACAGCATCTTCCCCATGACCCCTCTTGCTCAACTTCTTTCTTCTTATTATCAATATAGTAGGAAAACTTTATAACTGGTGATGGAAATGAATTATGCTATGACAGAAATACGAAGTTTGTGTGCTTGGAGCATAGTCTGTAATGATTGTTATCCTTCTGATAGAATTGGGAAAGAGGAAGCTTCTCAAAGATTGATTTTATTTGGCTCTCAGATTTCTCAACTGAAAAAAGTCAGAACTGGTTTAAAGATGTAGCAGGAATCTTAAAAGTTCTTATTAATAAAATCAAACGTGAGGCCAGTTATTGGGGTGAATGCTTGAAGATCAGAGAAACAGAACAAGCCGCAGCTACTTCACCTCACCAGTTCCTTAGTTGATCCTGTTTCCTCAGACTGGAATCCTCTGAGTCCTTATCCAAATGAATCTCAGCTGAACTGCTTCTCTAAAGCCTGAATGCTTAACTAGCCTAGTTCTTGGTTTTCACGCCTTATATACCCTTCTGCTTTCTGTCATCACTCCCTGGGATTAAAGGCTCACTTCTTGGCATTAAAGGCATGTGTCACCATGCCTGGCTGTTTCCAATGTGGCCTTGAACTCACAGAGATCCAGACAGATTTCTGCCTCTGGAACTAAAGGTGTGAATGCCACCGTTTTCTAGCCTCTGTATCTAGTGGCTGTTCTGTTCTCTGACCCCAGATAAGTTTATTGGAGTGCACAATATTTTGGGGAACACAATACCACCACATTCTATGTAAGACATAATGTTATGAATATTGTTAATATTAGCTTCTACTATTATATTCAAAAGAGTCTTACTTGTTAACAACATACAATTTAGAAAATATAAACAAGGCAAAAGATGAAAAATTCACATGTAATAGCTTTATATCTGATTATTGAGGTGTGTACAAATATACTTGACTCAAAGTAGATATTATACTATTAATTTATATACAATATATTTGTTTGAATCCATATGTTTTCAACTACTAAATATATTTTTCAGCCATAGGAGAATCTTTGGCTATTTATCTTTTCCCAGTTCTCTCTACACTTTCATATAGGAACAGGCCAATATGTAGTCAGTCACTAGGCTGGGGCTGGAGGTAAAATTTGTACCTGATGTCAATTGAGAAAAATTAGTATTAAAGCTAATTTATAAATAATTTTGTTTCTACCAAGAAATAAAAACAAATCTTTTACCTAAATAAGACAAGAACATCAATCCTTAGCACCAGATTTAATGGATGAGACCATTAATTTGCTTATTACCTTATCAACCTTTGAAAATGAAGACATTAGTCTTGATTAAAATCTCCAGTGGTAGTTCTCATCTAAAGTTAATTTCATCAAACTGTGTCTAGAATGGCTCCCATTGAAATACTAATAGTAAATTGGATAAACACACTGACAGTTTGGGGAAAAATCTTATTGAAAATTCATTGGAAATTAATCTGGATAGATTTCTAAAAGTCTGAAATAGTCAGATAGGCATTGTAGAAGTAGTAAAAACTGATTGTAGAAACATGGAATGATTTGTTTTATAGATAAACCTAACAGAATATTTTATTTCAAGTCTAATATAAAGTCCTTGGTCACTCTTGTCCATACAATAATAAAAAGGCAAAGTGGAAAATGAGCAGCTTCCCCTAAACCCATAAGAAAATCCATGTTTCAGAACAAATTGATGACACTAAAGCTGTCAATATACTTACATCCTAAGGAATATGGTTAAAATATGCCTACTAGGAGCCAAAACAGTTGGATTGATGGAATGGTAGCAGCACCTAAACACTTTCAGGAACATCTGGAGACTTATTCTACGCTCGGTGATAGTGATAAATTTCTAGGGCATCAGTCCCAAGAGAATTACAGCATATGTTATGACTTTCTATCCAGGAATTCTACAAGGTTTTGAGGATGAAAATCCAAGATTCCTGTCTGACTCTCTCCATGATGACAGCAAGCAATCATGGTGAAATATATTGACAATCTTTTCTAATTGAGGATGACTTTCAGAATGTGTTTTCTCTGAAGAAAAAGATTTCTCCCCATTTGCCCTCTGTTCTTGTCTCATTCAGTGGGAAAGAAAGAACAAGAGCCCAAAGCCTCCAGAAAATATATTTATAGTGCTATAGCAAGGAAAAGGAGAATGGATAGGGTTAAAAGAGTTCAGAGAAACACATTTTTAGGCCATAACACCCACACACTGGTGCACAAAAAGTTACAAATTTTTCAGAATATTTTATATGACTTCCTGTCTCTCATACTGTATTGTACCAACAACGGTAAAATGTCAAAACCATATATTCTACCTAGAGGAAATACAATGTGCTGAGAAACAATATAAAGGTTCTTAAGGAAGGCATATGGGAAGTCCAAAACCAAGAGAAGAGACAAAAGTAAAGGTACTAGGGAAATGTGAAGCTTTTGCTAAGTACAACTACAGAAAAACAGTTTAAGATGATTACATGTTTCAAAAAATTATTATGAATACTCGCACTAATTACGTATGTACCTCAGCTTCTACAATTAAATAAAAGCAAATGTTAAAGCATGTCAAAATTAAGAAAAATTATCTGAAGAGACAAGCCATCGTCAGAATCCCAAATACCATGTATACTTTAGGGATTATCAAAAATTGAATTCAAAATAATATTGAACTCAATAATATGTTGAGTTCAAAGAAATGTAGACTGTTCACAAAAAGAAGATGAGATATGTAAACAAACATGCAAACTCTAATAAAGAATAAAAGGAAACACCAGAGATTAAAAAAAAAAATTGGCCGGGCGGTGGTGGCGCATGCCTTTAATCCCAGCACTTGGGAGGCAAGAGACAGGCAGATCTCTGTAAGTTCGAGGCCAGCCTGGTCTACAGAGCTAGATCCAGGAAAGGCGCAAAGCTACACAGAGAAACTCTGTCTCAAAAAACCAAAACAAACAAACAAACAAAACGAAACAAAACAAAACAAAATTCCTTTAACAGAGATAAAGGATGTCTACAGTGAGTAGATGTGTAGACTTAACATAGTTGAGGAATGAATTAGCAAACTTAAAGATGATTTAGTAGAAACTTCCCAAACCAAAGTGTAAAAATAAAGAGAAGAATCAAAAAAGAGAGGAAGATGGAAGAAGGAGGAAATAAAAAACAAAATAAATGCCCCCAAATGAGAATTGTTGAATAATTTTAAAGATGTAGCATAATCATAGTTGTAGTATCAGAATATAAGAATGGACAAAACAGACTGGATATACTCCAATAAAATAACTTGGACTTTTTGGAGGAATGAGGGTTTCATATACCCAGTGAATATGAATGCCTTGTAGTGCTATGGAGCAAGGATATGATTAAAGAAATAATTATTATAACACACACACACACACACACACACACACACACACACACACAAAGGTGGGAGAAAGAAAGAGAGAATATTTCAGAATGACAGAGGAGCCAACTAAAATTCTTCCCAATTGTTAAAAACCAAACAATTTAAATTAAAATATTAAGTGGTATTGGCTTTTCATCAAAAATATAAAATAACCGAGACTAGGTCACCAGAGTCCT
Source organism: Peromyscus aztecus (assembly GCA_902168405.1). NCBI lineage: Eukaryota > Metazoa > Chordata > Mammalia > Rodentia > Cricetidae > Peromyscus > Peromyscus aztecus. The sequence goes on from CABHPQ010172489.1 coordinate 29,725, forward strand.
GTCTTCGTGAATGGATTAATGTTGTCTTTGGAGCTGGATAATTTCTCTAGGGCAGGGCTTATTATGAAAAATATTTTGTCCCTTCCTTGCTTTCTTGTTTTCTTGTGATAACTGACCATTCTATCTTTTATAATTGGATGTCAAAGCAAAATGAGCCGTGGAACCCATAGCCTTAAGAACTCTAAGAAAAAAATCTGTTATTTAATCACGCAGTTTAAAAATATTCTAATGGAACCATGGACTGAAACATAGTAGAAAAACTGTTAGGCATACATAACCAAGGGATAAAAAAATATCAAAGAGGAAAAAAATAGAGGTTTGGAAGCAAGAAATTACCACTGCATAGTGAGATGTTACACAGGACTGTAGGTATTATGGTTTATGCAAAAGATTTTCACTCAGAAGAAATAGAACTCTGGAGAAGAGATGAATGAATTGCAGTTGTTAATATGTGACATCTCTATTTAAACATAAAGAAATCTCTCTGTCAATGGGTATTTAGTGTTGGCTATTATGTACTCAACTATAATGTGCTAAACCTACTTGAGGTTTCATTAGGTTTCTGTGATGTATAGCTATACCTAAGTTTTCTATTCAAAGTTTAATACTTTTCTAGTAATATGCAAGAAATATAACTTTTAATCGTAATGTATCTGCCAAATTGCTGAGATGTAAATTCATAACTGTGAAACACTAATATTCAGTCTAAAGATTGTGTGTGTGTGTATGTGTGTGTGTGTGTGTGTGTGTGTTTGTGTGTGTGTGTGTGTAACTGGAATTCAGTTTTCTTCCTGTACCATGTGGACCCAGAGTCCAGTACAGAGAAGTGTGTTGCAAAGCTAGACACTGACATGGGATTTTCTGATGAGTAGCTTAAAATTCTTTCTGTAGGGAGACTTGTGAGTGTCTGTGAAGCGATTCCCAAAGTGCTCAGAGTTTTCTAGACAGTACACATCCACAGCAGGTAGGTGTAGGAGTTAAGGAAGAAAATTACATTCTGTTCTGTTGAAAGAAGGAATATTCTACAGGAAGAACAATGAGAAGAAAATATGTGTACTGTGGTTTGTGAGCAAGGAAAGAAGCAGGATATATGGACAGCTGGTTTCAAATTCTCCACATTATTTTTATTGTGAAAAGCAAGAAATTATTTTTCCTGCCTTCAGTTTCCTTAGCTGTAAAGTGTGGCTAATAAGAAAGCCAAAGTGTTGCGAGTTATCAATGAACTATGTGTGCAATGTACCCTAGACAGTTTATAAGGCACCCAAACCGACTAGTTGTGGCTATTTTCTGTTACATAGCAGAAACTAGCCATTTGACTTAACGCAAGAGCCAATATTAATATTTTTGAAATAAATAGTCTACATTTGGATCTGGTACTATAGTTTATATACCATAGACAAGATGAAGAATATTCTAAGAAATAGTTATACAAGCAACGTTTTATTTTTGTACCTGTACTAATGATAAGAAACTTTAAAAACACTTTAATACTCATATGTACGTATAATGCGTTTAGATCAAATCTGTCTTCCATTCTCTCTCTTTCAATTCCTCCTCATCCTCCCCCACTTCTTTCTCCCAATTTCTTGTTCTCTCTCTCTCTCTCTCTCTCTCTCTCCTCTCAACACCCAGTGAGTTCATTTAGTACTGCTTGTATGTGCATGGGTGTGGAGTCACCTACTATAGTGCGGGCAACCTTTTAGGGCCTCAGAAAATTAACTATTAAGCAAGGTAAGAAATATTTTTAAGTACAGTGAAAATTGTGTAGAGGAGCCTGAGGAATGATTCAGTCAGTACAGGACTAGTACTTGCTGTGCAAACGTGATGGCCTGAGTAGAGATCCCCAGCACCCATACGAAAGAAGAGTCATCTATGCCTACAAAAAGAAATCTGGGAACAAGGTGGGCCCTTTGTCTCAGACTCAAGTATATTTATCTCATGTCTTCTAAGACCCTTTCTTAAGATTTGCTGTCCACATAGTCTTGCAAATTGGCAATATCCAGGTTTAACAAGAAACCTTGTCTCAGAAATGAAAGTGAAATGACATAGAGGAACATGTCCAGTGTTAGCCTTTGATCTCTGTATACAGGAGCACAGCATACACACACACACACACACACACACACACACACACACACCACAGACAGACAAAGAGAGACAGACAGAGAGATGAGAGAGAGACAGACAGAGAGACAGAGACAGAAAGTCAAAATTTTCCAGGTGATCAATTTTTAGAGGTTATGAAGGAATTCTGAAAGATCCTGAAGCTGGGAGATTAGACTGAGAGTCTTGTAATAGCAAATAGCTCTAGGAACTTGGAAAAGCTACTTAACCTGTTATGCTGTCAGTTTCATTTTCAGTAAAATAGAGATTATAACAGTATGAGATGAGCCATCTCACCCATAAAACTCATATGGTGAAGCAACTCTTGGTACCTTGGTGACTACATTTGGAAATGAGATCTTTAAGGACATGCTTGACTTAAAATGAAGTTATGAGACTAGCACAGTCTGATGGAAGTCCTCAGAGACAAGGAGGTTTAGATAGAGACAGGGACAGAGGGAAAACTCTTTGAAGACACGAATATCTTTGGTCACAAAGAAAAGGCTTTAAAGAAATAGCTCTGCTGTCACTTTGATTCTAAGAAAGGAAGGAGAATAATTCATAGTACAAAAGATTGCTGTTATTGATGTCAGTATTAACATTATAATTTGATTTTGAGCTTTTCTTCCACAGGACTTTCTAGTATATATGTTCTTCTACTCTATCTTTTACTCCTTCAAGGCTTAGGTCAAATACCACTTCTATGAGAACTTCCAGAAGAATTAATTTTTCCTCCTTTGATGATCACATTGTTACAATTTTTGAATATGTGTTTGATACTGAGAATTCCTTTATATTAATTCTCAGCTTTTTTCTAATATATAATATCAAGTGTACAGAATTCACTAAAAGCAATCATGTCACCTCACTGATTATTATATACCATATATTTACTATAGTGCTTTCTCACAAACCAGGTACTGTGATTAGAATCATTCATACTGACCCATAAATTTTACAGGCAATCTATAGGTACTATATCTTTAACTGGAAAACCACAATTTTACCAAATTCTTAAAGTGAGTATAAATGGACTATTTTAGGGATTGATCAGAATTGGAAAAAGGAAGATTGCAAGAGATGCTGGTGATTTTGAACCTCTCCTGACTGAACCGTTCACTGATCCTCACTAGTTAGCACGCTGTCTGCAATGTCATCAGCAAGGTACCTGATTCTGGAAACGCAAAGCCAAGTGAGGAATTGCCCATGTCTTCCAAGAAGCTGAAGTTGGGTCCATAACTCAACACAGTGTATTATGAATGCCACACAATAAAAAAGACTTTTTATAACTTAGGAGAATAGTGAAAGGACAGATAGATTCTGCTTGGGTAGGGATGTATCAAGTAATGGGACCTTCAGGTGACATTTCAATATAGTTTTGAAAAGTGACTTATGGAAAACTTGCAGTATAATAGAAAAAGAAAGGAAAGCCCAAGAAGATTGCAGCTCAGGCATAAAGGAGCCCAGGACCTTGTCATAGCTCAGAACTGAAAGAGAATGTATATGCAAATGCATGTGATGTAATAGATAATGTTGGGTCCTTACAAAGAAGCAACTGAGTCTAAATAGTACTGTGAAGCTATGGGCTGTCATTGGAGGAGTTTAGGCAATGGAGTGACAGTCTGTTTAACTGATACAGAAGTAGATGAAGGGTCAAGTTTGGGTGATTAAAGGGAGTGAACATTGACTGAATATACAGTCTATTTGAATGGAGACTATTGGCAGAACATGGGAAATAAAAGTATCTCATTGGATCTAATGTCCCTAGCTAATGATGGAATCCATCAGGGGAGAATTCAGAAAGTATTGATGAAAACACTTTTAAAAGAAAGTCACATTTTAAAAGGATAGGTTGTCAGACATGGCTAGATTTAAATGAAAAGGACATAAAGGAAATATGAAATTCAACTGATCCCAACATCAACTGCCCATCATTTTAAGTGCAAACTTTAACACTGCTCAACTTAGTCAATGAAAGTGAAAAGTAATCCTTAGGGAATGGGAAGGAATTAAGATGAGGTTAAAATCACTTAAACTAATGAATAAGTTTAGAGAAACCAAGCATGAGAAGTAAAAGGAGAAGTAAAAATGAAGTTCAAGACATAAAGGCAGTGAGGTTCTAATTTTCCTTCCCCATAGCCATTTAAGCTTATCTTTAGGGGGCAAACACTGCACCATGGACTATTTGAAGGAAGGTGATTGTGGTGTGCAACTAAATTGAACAATTTTATAATTGACAGAAACTAAATTCAAGTCAAATGAATCACGCTGTAATCACAAAGCACAGTTAGACAGCAGGACTCTGCAAAATGGTGCCTGTGATATTTTACATAGGAAAGGAACAGTTCTTGTGTTTCCCTGTCTGTATCCATAGAGCCTAGACTAGAGCTTGTCTATGCAACAGTCCAGCTACATCTGCCAGGGTGAAGAGCCTATATTATACATTTTCTTAAAATATTTATTCATTAATAATTATTCACCGTGAGCTTAGGCAAGCACAGGTAATATATTGCAAAGCTGGAAACAAAAAGCTTCAAAAGGCAGATTTCTCCCCTAAAGAAATTTTTAGAAGAAAGATGCTTATAGTTTGATATATTATATTATATTATATTATGTTTATTATATCTTAATTTCTTAGAAAGAAGTCTTGATTCTGAGATGGAAAGATGTCTTTAAGTTCTATAGACTAAACATAATCACTAATGGTAGAAATAGTGAAATAACTTCAAGATGGGCTTGGTACTGGCACACTTTCAACACAATATTTCAACCAAAGGCTCCAGACAACATCTTCTTTATCCTCACTCAGGGGTTCACATACTGTACCAATTTTCTATACATTAGCTTCCTTACTTCTTTCCCAATTATGGTAGATTGTACTGAACCCCCCTCCCCCAACCCAGGATTACAATGGAGAAGTTCTTCATGATGAACTCCTTCTTTGTGTTTGTAACTATTCACTGCAGACCACTGTCCATATGACATTTCATATGTAAATTTTAACCTTTAGAGTTTCACAAGTAAACAGCATGACTTTGTGAGAACCCAAATAAATTATGCAATCACCCCTCCACCTAATAACCTACTAAGAGACAGAAGATTCTTGTAGTCACAGATGCACAGATGATCCAATGGCATAGTCATTACTCCTCCTTCTGCATCCATTATTAGCATGCTCTTTACTTTCCTATGTAGTTCTAGGTTTCCTATCAATGAAAACTACCAGAAGCCTCATTTATCATCTGAGATTGTACTTTATCCACACTCTTATCTGGTCTGCAAATCTCTAATTTCTACATAATTATTCAAAAATAAAATAAAATAAAATGAATACTTTCGCCTGGTTTATTGAGATTAAAAATTAGAGTGGAAAATGCATGACATGTATTAAATAGCAAAAATCTATGTTTCTTTGCCAGAGGACTTCAAATTAATTTTGTATCCAGTGGGAGATGTAATTATCATATGATCGAGGGGATGGTGTGAAACAATACACTGCCTGAAATATTCATTTGAAAATATTATGCAGGAAGATTTTTTAATTCTATTTTATTTTTAAGATTTCAGGTAGGGTGCATACATATGATGTGGTTAAGTACCTAGGGTATATACTAAACATAATAGAAGCTATAATAATATTTGAAAACATGACCCAAAAAAAGCAAAGAGAGTCACAGATGTTTCAATACCAAGAATGACATTTGTAACAAGAAAATTGACTATGAACTCAAATATTTCTTTCCAGTTTATAGCAAATGGTCTCAGCATATTTATAGCATATAATTATAGAAGCATATGGAGCACAAATAATTTATACAGTAATAATACTAATATCATTGGAATTTAAATGACAAAAATAGTGTGTTTAATCTAGATTAATGAATGAAGATAATGTAAAACATCCTTCAGAAAGTGAATTTATCTGGGGCTGACAGCCTGACATTTAAATCACAACAAATGATCCTTACTACTGGGAAGCACAACTCAAGAAAACACAGATGAAAGGCTGGAAAACAGATTATTTTCTTTGTTTTGCTCTCTGTATCTTCCCACCTGTCATTGTTATTTTCCTGTAGTGAGGATCTTCATCTATATATATCCAAATCTCTTCCTTTTCCTACTCATTTAATCTTCTCCTCTAATTGGAGTAATTTAAAAATAAAGTCATTCCTTAGAAAAGTGTTGATCTGTATGTCACTGAACCAGGAGTTTTAAACATGTAAACTGACATGTTGAGCAAAGGGAAAACAGGTTACTCTGTTTGAATTTTCATTATGGGGAGAAAATAACAATGAGGAAAGGATTTCCATTTATTGTGCTGAAGAATGATCTTTATAGAAGTGGAGATTGGTGGAAAAAAATAATGAATCACAGAGGGTAGAGCACCAAGAAACTCAACATGGATCATCTGGAGAAGAGGCGGAGACATGGGCCAAATGGAATTGTGAATTATCTATAAATATCACAAGATGCTGTCAATGTTTGCCTTTTTTCCCTTAAGTGTTTTGTAGTGAAATTTATGAAACTTAAAGTGCCCAATTAAGTAGTGTTAAGGAAAAAAGAACGTAAAGAAACATTCAGCCTACAACACAGGAGCTCAGTGAGGGGGATTTTTAATGATTAAAAACAACATGACAGTTATTTGCAAATCCCTCCTTGACAAAGTGTCTTCAGTGTTTAGAGGCATGATATTCCTGCCTGAAATCTTTGCTCTAACTGCTTATGTATCCTGTATTCAGAAATAACATTTTCCTTTATTCTCAATTCCCTCTAGCTTTATAACTTCTTTGTTTCTTTTAAAGAGGTGTTATGTCAATAAATGTCCAACTCATCACTTTTGGTTGGTGCTTAAAACACCCGAGGCTCTCTAGTTGTGAAGAAAAGAATGGCTATAAGAAGTCAAGTGTGGGCCCCAGCCCCCCACTGTGAGTGGCTGCCGCCTTGCTTGCCGACCTTGACCAGATGTCCTCCCTATGTTGATTCCCTGCCAGCTTCTTCTTACCGGCTTCTTCTCACCTCCAGATCACTGGAGGTTCTTCATCGGACTTTCTTTGTTCGTGTATCCTGCATTTGGTGTAAACAACTTAGGTGCAAGAATGTAAAGAATTTGGTAGCGGAACTTCTGCCCTCCAGGGACCCTCCATTGTCCTGTGAGTCTGTACTTAAGGTTTCTTCCCTCTTTCAATAAACGGCATTCGGCATTCCGCCTTGGCGAATGACTAGCTGTCTTGTCTCTGTTTTTAATCCACAGTCCGGTGAACAGTTAGTGGTAACGCGGGCGCTACCACAACAGTCAAGAAATATAAGAATGCCCCAGTGGATTTGGTATATAATGGGTCTGTGCTCAAAACTGATATTGGATGAATGAAACTTGAAAACATACAAAAATGCATTTAACACACTGTTATCATTTAATGGGAGAGAAACAAATCAATTTTTCAAAGCAATGGGAAAATGATACTATCAAAAAGCAATTTTCTTAGAAGGAGAATTCTTACATTTATAATGTATTGTACATATATCACAGAATATTGGGACTTGAAAGAATGTTGTCTTTTACTCAGGGGATGATAAATATGTACCCTTGGTTCATCACATTTTCCAAGAATTTGCTATGCAAATGAGCAACAAATCATAAAGATGGCAATTTTGCTTATATATACATTATTATGCTGTTGATATGTCATGTGTCCTTAATTTCTATTTCTGGAAATAGTAGGATTACGTCTATGGATATATTGCTCTGAAGAAAAAAAATATAACTAGGAAGAATTATGAGATGGAGCTATCATTTAGCCTTGGACATTGTCTAATGGTATACTTAAAATTAAGAAACCATGATTCGGAGAATTATTTTAAATATTAAGAACACCAAGAGTCTGCGACATGTGACTAAAGACTCCCTCTCTTCCTCTCATTTAACAGAGAGAGTAGAGGAAACAAATTGTTTTGGAGAATCTTGTCATCTTAACAGCAAGTGTCTTATAATCCATTAGCAAGAGATAATTGTTCATTCCAGAGATTCACTAAATTTACTTCAACAATATTTCTGTAGTTTTCAATATATAAATCTTGCTCTTCTGAGTTAAAATTATTTCTAACTACCATCCCAGCTGCTTTTCAGGCTGAGTCAGGAGAAATACAGATTCCTGATGCTATTTCTGAATGATATCCAAGAGCAGTTGATTTAGTATGAGATCTGGTATTCAGGGTCAGATGGATGGCTAGGATTATAGTTTTAGGAAATCTGCTTGGATGACATTTTTTTCCACCCCTCAGAGAAAAAAGGTAACAAAGTGTTAATCCTCTTAGGAAGATATGAGACTAACTAGGCAAGATACTTGTGGTTCCATTCAGATATCTTTTACGATAGGCACCACTGATTTATAACATCAAAATACTAGTAAGCTTGCAAGAAAAAATATCTAGTTGTGTGGAGGATGAATTCAAAGCATGCTATAAATAAAGGACTATTTACATTCCCAGAATTAATTCATGTTTATACTTTATGGTTGTGTATAAGTTTCTAGTTCTAGGCTTACCAAGAGTGGACATGAATACAGTTCATTCTCAAATTCATTAAAATATTGATGCCAATACACACTACTTCAGCATCACTGTGTGTGAGTTTGCACATGGTGCTTATTAAATTTATCTACAGAGCAAGCAATATTTGATACTTTAGCAATAGATTGCTATAAAAAAGAGACAGATGTTGAGTTGAATGCATTAGCTATCTCAAGCTAAACAAATCTGGGGAAAGCATTGAATAACTAAGTAAAAAAGAAAAAAAAAACTTTTATGTTCTTCATATATAACCCAATAATGTGAAATTTTGTTGTGGTATACACAAAGTCTCTAGAAATTGCCTTACTAAATCAACATGACTTTTTAAAATTATTTCTTTTATTTTTGAGATAATTACATTATTTCCGCCTTCATTTCCTTCCCTCCAAATCCTTCTATATGTTCCTCCTTGCCCTCAATTAAATTCACAGCTTATTTTTTTCTTTTTTTTTTTTTTTTTTTTTTTTTTGGTTTTTCGAGACAGGGTTTCTCTGTGTAGCTTTGCGCCTTTCCTGGAACTCACTTGGTAGCCCAGGCTGGCCTCGAACTCACAGAGTTAAACATAAGCAGAGATAACACAACACACAAAAAAAATCTCAAAATTGTAGAGAAGGAAAAAATATTGAGAAACAAAATAAAGAAAAAATATAATAAAAGAAGAATGATTGTTAGAACAAGGCTGAATGTAGGAGTGAGAGAATCATCAGAAAATATTTTGTCAACCATGGTCAGTTACTACACAGAGAGAGTCCTTGCAACACACTGCTCTAAGAGCTATCTCCATCTAATCCCACCCTTCAAAGATCAGGGAATCTGCATAGAGAGCTGAGAGAGAGAGAGAGAGAGAGAGAGAGAGAGAGAGAGAGAGAGAGAGAAACATATGATCTACTTGAGAGTAAGAAAATAAGATCTACCCAAATAAGCAAAACTCTAAAAAGCACAAGTTTAGCTAAAAATAATATTAATGTTGATTTGAGCCAGAAATAACAGGAATCACAAATTAAAAAAAAAATTGTCTAGAAGATCTAATTGAGGAAAGATGTCTAAATCTAGCAATGGCACTTCACAACATATACCATGACTGTTAGAAAAAAATAGATATATTGACAATTATTATCCAAAGTTCCATTTTAACACCCTTTTCTATAAAAATGGGATAACTAGACAAAAAACATATTACGTGTGAATAGAATATCAGTATTGAATTATTTACAACTGACAGTAGAAAACATGGATTTTTATATTCAAAGGAAATATTCAGTACAAGAAGTCATTATTTGGATTTCAAAATAAACGAGGATTGAAATGAAGAAAGTATGTTATTTATCAGCAATAGAATGAAACTGGAAATTAACAGTAGAAAACTCACAGAAAGATTAAGTATTTATAAATGAGACAAGATACTTAAAGGTAACCCATGAACAGAGATGAAATCAAAAGAGACATTCACAAATATTTTGAATGTAGAACATTTAAAAATCAAATTTATAGTATGAAGCTAGAATAGTGCTTAGAAATAAATTATATTATTGAAACAATTTTATTAGGACAAAGGGCTGAAGTCAGTGGGTTTAATCTTTATTAGTGGACATATGTAGGAAGAGAAAAATTCAAAGTGAAGGAAAGAAACAAAATATAAACATCCTGAAACTGAAGGCAAAAACAATATAGAAAACCAATCAAGCCTAAACCTGTGGCTTATAATGAAAATCAATGATGCTGATAAACTCTGATTAGCTGGGTTATAAAAAATATTAGAGCAGAAATTATACTATCAAAAATGGCTGTGGGGTGTTACTACAAAACACATAAACATTAAAGGATTAAAAAAAACTACAGTTTGAAATATCTTTCAACCTGATAACCTGAGAAAAATGGGAAATTCCATTAAAATCACAAGCTACTAAATTTACTCAAGAGAAGGGAGTTGAATAATGTTATATTCATTCAAACAACTGAATTCATTTTTGAAAGACACACTACAAGGACATTTTTATAAATTCTTTCATATATTTAAGAGCAATATCAGCAGTTGGATATAAATGCTCCCTGAAAATAAAAGAGGAACATTCATTTTGTGTAGCCGATATACTTCAACACCAGTGTGTGGTAGGACTCAGCATAAAGTAGAAATGCATTATGCAAAATAACATAGCAATCAAATACATATTATAAAACAGAGATTAAATATTGTCCTTAAGAAATTATATTTCAAATTGGCAGACTTTGCTACCTGCATATAATGCTTACATACAAATTTTATATTGTAACAGATATTAATGCTGCTGTGAAGGAAGGAAAGAGGGTAGAAGGAAAGAAGGAAGGAAGGAAGGGAGGAAGGAAGGAAGGAAGGAAGGAAGGAAAGGAGAAAGGGAAGAAGGAAAGAAGGAAGGAGAGAAGAGAAGAAAGGATTTGTCACTGGCAAGTAAATAAACAGAAATAGAAGTGTTTAAGAAATTTTATTCTTTGTGGTATTGATGCTATTAATTTCTGGCTTGGTTCTATTGCCAATAAGCTATCTTTTATCATTTCAATTTTATTTCAGAGAAATTCTAACATAGACAACTGAAATGAAACTCTGCTTACAATGGAGTTGGCATGATTGATTCCTTGGCCGCACGAGGAACAAAACTGCCACACCAGGCAGAAAAAAGAACCCTGGGTTGGTGGTCAGAGGATTCTCATTAAATCATCTTCCTAATCACTTAGTCATTTGTGGACTTTGAAACTCAGTGTCAATTCTTCAAAATTTCATTGTTTTATTATTTAAAATAAATTATTGCAGTTTTGATACTAATAATAAATGAGAAACAAAGGGAGAGGTGTAAAGTATTGCTTTCCTTCTGATTTTGTTTTAAATTCCTTGCACTGTCCTTGTACCTGATACCTCTTCTTCTTTTCCTTTGGCAGTTCCTTAGTGTGTCATCTCCCACTAACGCACACATATCTGTAGTATGAAGTTAGTTTGTTTCAGTATCAGAGACTTATTTTCACTTTCTTTTGAGTTCTATGTTTAATTACAAACCACAAAATTACATGGTGGACAAATCTAAGGTTTTAAGTTCTTCAAGGTATGCTGTGAATATCGCTTTGTATGCTGTGAATGTGTTGCTCAGATTGGTTAATAAATAAAGTGCTGACTGGCCAGTAGGCAGGCAGAAAGTATAGGCAGGACAAAGAGAAAGGAGAATTCTGGGAACAGGAAGGTTGAGTTGGGAGTTGCCAGCCAGACTCAGAGTAAGCAAGATGTGAAGGCAGAACTGGGAAAAGGTATCAAGACACGTGGCTAAACATAAATAAGAATTATGGGTTAATTTAAGTGTAAGATCTAGCTAGCAACAAGCCTGAGCCATTAAGCCAAAATTTTAATGAATATAAGCATCTGTGTGTTTTTGGGGTCTGAGCAGCTGTGGGCCTGGGCAGGACTGGAGAAAACTCCAACTACAAAGGTATTAGTCATCTACCATATCTAGGAAACACAGCTTCATTAATTTATTGAATTTTGTTTTATACTACATTCATTCACTTATGGCACAGATTTCCAGGAACCTCAGATTTAGGAAGGGATTCCAGTCCTAGCCATGAGCCCAAGCCCTTCATTTCTGTCAAAACCAAGTCACAAAGTTATAGAGACTAATATTCTAATAGTCAAGTATAAGAACAAGCCGGCTTTTAAAGGTAATACTATTTTCAATTTCTGTGTCCAGAATGTGTTTGAGCTTAGTGTTTAGAGAGACAGCTATATATGTATGTAAAATGGAAAAGAATCTTTAAGATTGCATGTGTTAAAACTTTATCTGCTTAGCTAAAGAGAATTTCACATTTTGTCAGTTTAATATCCTTTGGAACTACTTTCTTTTTCTATTTGTTTTTAGCTTTGTATTCCTTTTCTTTCAGTCATTTGTACATACTTTTCTTCCATAGCTTTGCCAAACTCCTTTCCTACCCACCCAACTTTGTGTCACTCCTATTTAAAAACAAAACAAAACAAAACAAAACAAAAAACTCATCAAATCCAATTTCTGGTGCCTATAACTCTTGGATTTCTACCCTCCCACTGTAGTGTGGTCAACTTATCAGGGACAACTTCCTTAATAAAAGGTAATTCCCCTTCTCCCAGCTGCCAGTTAGAAGTGGGACATCTGATAATTTAGTATCTTCCTAAAACAGAGGGACTTATCTACCTTATAATTACACAAACTATAGATTGATAATTATAAAGAACATGTTATTAAAAGAAATGAAATGTCTTCCCTTCCTTACAGCCCAGGAGAAAATGAGGCAACCCTGGGACTCAGAAGAGCAGGAAAAGGAGCATACTGAGGGTCAGCAGGTGGATTGTAGGAGTGCTCTGCTCTCTGCTGGCTCCCCTCACACTGTTCATTAACAAACACATTGCTGTTTACAGTTCAGTGGGATGAGCAAGGGCTTTGATAGCCTTCTTTCTGAAGGCCTCACTGAAGAGGGATCACCGTGGTTAAGGGATTCTGAGTGATTTCCCTTCCCCAAAAGATTTTACTCCTGGTTTGTTAAGGTAAACATGGCAATGCCAATCTTGAATTTTGTTCTATTTCTTGTCTCTCTTCTCTCAAAGATTAAGGGAGTTTTACTGCTTCTTTTTCTTATGAGAAAAATGACATTTTAACAAACCTTATTCTTCTGATCAATATATACATCTTTCTCTGATGAATAAAGATGCAGTTAAAGAAAACTGTTTGACTGGCATTTCACTAGGACTTGCTGGGCATAGTAATACGTCTTTTTTCACATCCAACAGCTCTGTATCCCCTTGTTATTCTAGAATATGTGACAGTTTGTACTCCACAAATGTATCTTGGCTTGATGCTAGGGATGGAAATAACATTGTATTATGCATCCTCTGTTTTGCCAAAAGTACACGAAGAAATTTTGCTTTGCTACTTAGAGAAACACACAAGGAATCAGAATTATATTAAATTCATGAAATTAAAAATATCAGTAATACTCCAGGGGAGACCTTGCCTTGGAGGAGGTGGGAATGGGGGGTGGGTTGTGGGGGAGGGCTGGGGAGTGGGAGGAGGGAGGACGGGGGAATCTGTGGCTGATATGTGAAATCAAGTTAATTATAAAATAAAAAAAATAATTAATTAAAAATATCAGAAATAAAGTCGAAAATTAACATTCCCTGTGGATATTTTGCACTTTATTGGTTATTATTTGCTTTTAAAATGTTGTTAAAGACAACATGGAAAGTTTTTATTTTAAAAACAGCTTTCAAATTGAAGCCATGTAGTTTTTCATAATTTAAGTTTTAAAGCAGATCAATGTTCTCCACTTCTAATAATTTCCTACCATTCCTTTGGCATAATTCCCATAAATTATAACCTCAGTGACCTGCCATTTATTATTAAATTAAAAATCTATTCTAAAAAATTATTTTCCTTCAGACTCTTGCTATTGCATTATTAAAATATTCTCTCTAATTCAACATTTCCTATTCCTATTCCACCTACCTTCAGCTAGAGTTCGATTTTTATTCTTACATCTTAAAAGGTTAAATCGACCCCCACACCCAAATCAATATATTGAAGTACTAATCCTCAGAATCTCATGGTGTGACTGGATTTAAAGACAGAGTCAGAGACTGGCTATTAAGTTAAGTAAGTCATTAGTTGGAGCTACAATCAGATATGACCAGTATCTATAACAGAAATAGATACAGGACACAGATGCACACAGAAAGAATTCTCCATGAGGACACAGAAAGAATGGCCATGTATAAGCCAAGGACAGAAAACCTCAGAAGAATTCAACTCTCTTGACATTGATTTTGAGCATTTATTCTTTGAACTAGATTAGTATGAATGTCTTCTTTTAAGACACCAAACTGTGGTACAATAAAAATTTGAATTCTCCCCTTAGGAGGCTGTATTTCTCATGTGACTATCCTTGAAGTCTGAACTGATACAATGGCAGACCCAGGAGATGATATTTTTAAATAATACAGAGGTCAGCTGAAATCCTGCCAGCTAACTACTAGCTCAGAAATTTTGTATAAATGCTTCAATATTTCTGAATCTAAGTTTTCAGACATTTAATAAAAGTTATAATACAAACTTCAAACAAATGATAATGGGTGGTATATATGGAGCTGTACTGCATAGTATCAAGCAGGTTGTAAAGAATTGCACTATGTGTAGAACTTTTCCAGTTAGTGGAACTATTTGGGTAGAATTAGGAGATATAGCCTTGTTGGAAAAGGTTTGGCCTTGTTATAGCAGCACAGATTTGTTGGAGGAGATGTAACCACTGAGAAGGGGCTTTGAGATTTCGAAAGTCCATGTCAGGCCCCGACTCCCCGACATGCAGCTCACAGATCAAGATGTACAGCTCTCAGCTACTGCTCCAGTGTCATGCCTGTCTGCATCCTAACACGATGATCATAGATTCTACACTTCGTTGGAACCATAAGCTTCAAATTAAATGCTTTCTTGTATAAGAGTTGTCTTGGTGTCTCTTCACAGCAATAGAATAGTAACTACGACAGTCAACCAAAACGCTAAGGTGGTTTTCCACTTTTCCATTGTATCTCTTTCTCCTTACAACTGAATTTCCTACTAGTACAGATTCTTTAATAAACCCTATCCCATTTCTCTGTCCCACTTCTTGTTAGATATCTTTGCAAAGCATTGTTCTAAAACCTTTCCATTCTGACTCCCTGTACTTTGAGCAGCTACCAAGTCTGCTGTTGCACCAGTCACTACCAGGTCCATTAGAATCATTTTATTGCTGTTTTCAGAGAAGTAGACATATTTGTTGATTTCCTTCCTTGATATTCTTATGTTCTTAGGTGGATTTTAGGACTTCATATCCTGGTTTATCTCCTTTGTCTCTAGTCAATCCTCCTGAGACTTACTGCTTCCTAATCTGTATCTGCTCATCCTCTTAAATAATGGGATGGATTAAAAAATTTGGACATTTCTTCTATGGTACTAAGTGGCTGGGTAATTTTAACTATTTTGACAGTTTTAAGCATTTTCTATGTGCTAAATATTACCAAATGTATGTTTTCAAATTTATTCTGATTTTTGAGTACCACATGGAGTGATCCAACTTAACAGCTAAAATCCTCTATTGACTATCTAATTGTGATATCTGCAAATGACTCATATATTGATAAGTTAGCAGTGATTTATTTTTCACTGAATTTATTAGTTGTGTCTACTGGCATCTCTTTATAGCATTATTTCTTACCCTAATGTCCCTAATCCTGAGGTATCCTTGGGGCCACTTTATTTTTTAAATTATTTCTAGTTAAATTGGTATCATCATCTATTGCATCATATGTTCTGTTTGTTTTAGCTCTGAAATACACACGGACTGTTTTCTTCCCATCAAACCTCCTGTCTCCTCTGGTTGATAACATTATTGTTTCTCAACTGAATTAATGCCACAGAATGATCTCATTCTACACTGAAGTTCTCTTCCAACAATTCATTTGTCTCAACAAGCAAGGTAACTTAACGTTAATCTAGTCATTTCAAGTTTGTCAAAACCTTGATGTTGTGGAATAATCCCTTTTTGTACACTGTGATGTACAAAAGATGTGTCATTCTGATTGGTTTAATAAAAAGCTAAATGACCAATTGCTTAGCAGGATTTGGGGAGTAGAGAGGATGCTGGGTAGAAGGAGGCAGAGATTCCAAGAAATGCAGAGCAAGCAGTATGGACAATATGGAGATGAGGTAATAAAGTCAAGAGACAGAAAGTAAATTAATATGAAGTGGTTAATTTAAGGTATAAAAGCTAGTTATAAACAAGCCTAAGCTATTGGCCAAGCTTTCATATTTAATAATAAGTCTCCCTGTCATTAATAGTAAGGTGACAGTCCCAAAGAAAAATCTGCTTATAAATGGCATCCCACGTGGGGCACATATTTCAACATAAGACCTGAAAAAGCTTTAAAAAAATTCCAAGCACACAAAAATGGAGCCAAATGTGACTACCTAGTCATGAAGTATCTCATGTGGGCTGCAGTAGAGAGAGGCATGTCCTGACCACTGCCTGTGGGCTTGAGTCACCAGCATGCCATGAGCTAAGACATGCATTGTTTAAGGTTTTACTCATACAAACAGAAAAGGTTATAGCTACACAATAAAGCAGGTTCATATGGAAAAAAATTCTATACAGGTTACAATGTGTTTAACAATGTGTGTAGGCTTAAGAAAAAAGTATAGACAGTCATAAAAAAATAAGAGTTTAAAAATACTAAAGTCTGTAAAAAGAGAAGTAATTTAAAAGAAAAGAGTAAGCCACATAAGGATATAACACAGGGAGTTGGAACCTTATATGGTTTCTGAATTTTGAATTTTTTAAATGCTAATGAACAGACAAATGCTGAGAGACATTGGATTGTGGCAGGGACTGGTGAATTAAACCAACATATATGCTTTAGGAATGCCTTAACTTTAAATGAAAGTTAAAAAAATGAATTACATTGGGGAAAGGGTTATGCTTTTGTTTCCATAGGAAATGAAAGTCTGTGGATTCCTTCCAGGTCAATAGAGATCAGAATTTAGCAGGGGAGACCTCCTGAGTATCTTGGCTACAGACATGGGGGAGGAAGCCAAGAAAGATTACAGGACAGGTGACATGTAAGCTGATACCTCTGCATGGGAACAGCTAGGAGACAAGATGAGACATAACAAATCTTGTTGGCTATTGAGTCCTCATGACTCTGTATTATTATCACAGGCCATCTTTTCATATGTCATAGATAGAGATTCATATTGCAGTTTGGTTATGTAGTCCGAACACACTTATAAAGTTGATAGATGCCTTTTACCTGCTCAAACATATAATAAAAAAAATCACCTTTAACTGACTTGTGCACATTGCACATTTCATAGTTCTGTATATATATATATATATATATATATATATATATATATATATATATATATATCTTTTTAAAGTTTGTGTGTTTTTAGAAAAAGGAGCCAAGATACCAATGAAAATGGGTGCCCCAGGTGATCCAGGGCTCTCAAAGTAACTCTGTTGCAGTTTCCTCAGAGTTATACATTCAGAACAGCTTCAAAGTTGCTGGCTGAGATGGCTCAACCTCACAGACTACTCCAGTTAGGATTTCAGATAAGCCTTGCACTTTCTCATTACACAGAACCTATACAACAAATGATACAGCTAGCCCTCCCAGGACTTGAACATTATCCCAATTTTCTCAGGATTCTCTAAAGGTGCCAGTGTCCCTAGACAACAGTAAGAAGTCTAGAGAACACAACACCCACATTTCCAATATATGGAGTGGATGGTTTCTGTTCATCTATCTATTGGGTTATGGATGTTTGTCATTGTTTAGGAGTGTTGATTACAAATTGTTATTGGTCACGGTCAGAAAAAAAAAACCGAACAAAGGAGATGAGATTCACATATCTCTTTCTCAAGAGAAAAAGGGAAGATATAGTATAGAAACAATGGAATAAAAGAGTAGATTTTTAAGTCTACTTAAGAACAACTACTAGTCACAATATTTTATATTGATATGGATTTTTGTACATTGATTCAAATTTAAGATTTTTTTGTTATATTGTATTTATGTTTTTATTCTTAAGATATTGGATCTCTGCAGGTAATTAAAAAATGTAAAGTTTTAGTGATTGAAAGCTACTTAGGATAATAAAGAAACACAGTTTAAACTTATAGTCATGTTACATATATTTTCAAGATCATGCAAGGATATATTTTAGATAGATACATAATCTTCAAACACTTCAAAAACCTACAGAATATGGCATTTAAAATGTTTTAATAACATAAGGCTTTTCATGACAGTAAGACACAGCTGTTCCTGATAGTACCAATTGACTTCAAAAAGGAATGATGGGCATCAAAGAACTTCCACATGGAATTTGCTCTTTGTGGCAAAAGCTAGCCACTGCTCAAAGAAACTGCCCTTGTATCAATTGTTGACAGTATGTTGTACAAACTGGACAAGGAGGACCCAAATTAAAGTGACTGCTGAACTTTTCCAACACAAGGTAGGACAGTCCTTCAAAAATCCCGCTTTACAGAAAAGTTTGTCAGATAGGCTGGAAGGTCAAAGATGGATGTTGGGGAAATTAATTTTAAGATATGTTACCTTCATTTATGCTGTGTAACATTTGTTTAATGATGCAAAGATGTGCTGCATTCTTTTATGTTGCATTTGTTTAACTTTGTGAAGCTGTGTTTACTTTGCCTGTCTAAAACACCTGATTGGTCTAATAAAGAGCTGAACAGCCAATAACAAGGCAGGAAAAAAAATAGTTGGGGCTAACAGGTAGAGAGAATAAATAGAAGGAGAAATCTGGGAAGAAGAGATTGAGAGACAAGAAAAAGGAGAAGGGAAGGAAAACATCAGGGCCCAGCCACCCAGCTATACTGAAAGCCATAGAGTAAGGAGTAAAGAAAGGTATATGGAAATAGAAAAAGGTAAAAGCCCAGAGGCAGAAGGTAGATGGGATA
>CABHPQ010172490.1:0-40008 GCA_902168405.1 Peromyscus aztecus
CCTGAGCTATTTTATTTTTTAACCATTCCCTTTGCGAGCTGGATTATTATGATTTCAAAATTTGAGGATGACAGATGATGACATTTCCCACCTTCTTATGCCTTAGTCAGGAATCGAGAAGAAATATGTTTATACATTTATTGCCTATGCATGTATATACATGTATATATGCAGAACTCCATACAGTAAATGATATGCCCATTTCACAACTGAGGAAAACTGAGGCTTCAAGATAGTATAGCTCTTGACTATACTTGAGGTGCTGCATTCCAGAAACACCAGTCTCACTGTTCTGACCCAGCTGCCTTGGATGCCAAAGACCATTTTTTTCGAGCGTCACCCCACCCTGTTCCTTGTCTTGCCCAACCTCTCATGAGAGTCATCTGTTCATTTCACAGGATTTACCTAAAAGTGCTGTTACATTTATGAAATAGAGACAGAACAGAGTGTCTTCACAATTAAGAGTCACTAAAGCTTTAAGTCTTGTAACCTTAAATAAACAGAAGTCACCGTTTCAAATTGCTTTCCAGATATGAAACAGATGGCATGTATTTATTTTTAATGCTTAAGAATAGAGCGAGCACCATCAGGGATGTGACATCCTGCATTCATTGGCAGGAATCACCTAATGCACAGAGTGAAGGAACAAAGAGAAGAAAATGAGGCTCGTGTATCATGCAAACGAGGCAATCCAGCAAAGTGTATTTAGCTAGATTTATTTTATGGTAGGGTCTTTCCATTTCACTCCAATTTTAATGAGGATTCTCCAAATGTCTGTGAATGAAAACAAAGAGGAGGACAAATTTTGGTTCCATGTGTCCTTTCAGGAGCCACTTTGGGCTGAACAGTCATGGAGAAATGAAGTCATGAAATCTTCAATGAAAGACAGATTGAATCATAATCCATAATGTCAATAGGAGACCCTTGCAAACTCCAGCTTAAACTCTATATGCCTTATACAGTCCATGCAAGAAGCAAACTATCACATAAACTCTAGACTTGGTCTTTAAATTGAGATCTCATTTTTATAATATGCCATGTACAATTAACCTCAAAAATGTCTCTGAAATCCACAAATAATAAATGGAAACACATTATGCTACAGACGACCATTTCTCCAAAATGTGCCCTTTGTCATGACAAAGCACATTTGTAATAGTCATTTGTCAACTAAGCTAAGCTCTGTCCCTTGGATTTCTTAAGTTTCATATTACCACACTTCTTTCTGGTTGTGCAAGACTGGGTTCCAGTTATGTAGGATAGTTAATGGCACATACTGGCATTATCAATTAACTCTCTCAAACCAGGCACCTTACCCAAATGTCATTTTTCTGTTTGTGTTGGTGAGGAGAGAAAACAGGGTAGGTATGTCAACAATGGCATGCAGTGTGGCAAACCTCTTGCAGCCAGGAATTTGAAAAATCCAGCCCTGCTTTCCCTACCTTTGCACATATAGTACCATCCACTGTAAAATAGCTTATGTATTTATAAGGCCAAAGACTGTCTCATGATGAGACATAGGTAAGTTAGTGTAGCTTTCCGTTACACAAGTCTAATTCTTCATAGTAAGATTGCTTTTGAGCACAGTTCTTCCTTGACAAAAATATGTTTTTTATTAATTCTTTGAGAATTTTATACAATGTGTTTTGATAGTATACTCCTTCCCCCAACTCTGCTGAGATCCTGCCACTCAATTTATGTTTGTTCTCTCTCTCTCTCTCTCTTCCTGTCTCTCATATAACTTATTTACTTAATGTAAATTAAAGAGAATAATAAATGAAGATATTATTGATGTCTAACTGAAAATTGATCTATAATGTACCATATTTAAATATTTATTTGTCACCATATGTAGACATAAGACAGAATATAGGATATAGGAGCTGAAAGTCCTTTTTCAAGTCACTCCTGACAATATCCCTTAGATACAAGGAGAGGTAAACTAACAGTTGAATGTAGACTTACTGCACAAAGCTTTGACACCTGCACTTGGTTTCAAAAGACATGTCCCATCTTTTGGCCTTCTTCAATGTCTAAGGAGCTTCCTGTTCCAGCCAGGTTCAAGTGTGGCAGAAGTGAGGAACTATGGAACTTTCTTTGCCTTACAAAGAGATTGACAGGGTTTAAAAAGGGAGACCTGCTCATAGCTTCTGATTCAGTATTAATGATCACGAACCAGCCACTGAGCTGCCAGCACTTAGGTAATGAGGAATACCGCTCTTAAAGACTGTGTGTTGTCATTGTCAGTGTGGGCAGAACCTGATAGACAACTGTACAAGGAAGTGTGGAAGGTGGCACCTAAGCACCTCACAGTCCCTTCTTTAAGTTGTGAATTTCCTTGGAGACTTGTAACAGTAACACAACCCAGGAGCCAATGTTTCTGATGGGATTTGTAGATGGATCTGCAAAGAGTGGGCACTTGTCTCATGGCTGTTGAAATAACTGGTAACTGGTCCTATATTGAACCTATAAAAAAAAAACCACTTCACTCACTTCTAGACCTGTGGTTTATTTTTTTAACCCCCTTTCAGCTGATTTTTCTCATCTCTGAAACAGATACAGTGCAAGGCCATCAGGACTGTTGGGATGTTAGAGATAAGGTAAATAGAGAACTAGATCCAGAATATAACCAATAGTTGACAATTGACCATCAATATTGTTATGGTATAGTAGATACCTATTTCTTAAGCAGGAAAACAATTTAATCATCTTCCCAATAAATTTAATTATACCTGGATATTCATCATTCTTCCCAATAAATTTAATTATACCTGGATATTCCCCTCTACCCCGAAGATCAGCAATAGATGTCATTTACTCAAACTTAACTTTTGGCAGCGTAATTACCTTTTGCATACAGGGGATAAACATAGACTGTTATGCTATTTCTTAATGACCTACAAAGTAGTTTCCTTTGTCTTACTGCACCACTGAAATTTTTCAGGAAGGAAGTGCTACAAGTCTTTGAGTAAAACACTTTCGAGTCAAAATTCAGGAACATAAGGTCCATTTGCAGAAGGGAATTGTCCAGTAGACCTCAAAAGGAGCTAAATTCACTTTTGTTAACAAAGGACAAAGGGCCCAGAGGTCCCAGTTGTTACTACCATCTTCATAAGCATGTGTGAACCTGGGGAAGGGAGCAATTCTAACTCAGGTGACTCGAGTCACCATTAAACAGATGCTGTGTCAAGGTCATCCAGCATTATTGCATTATTTATCACATTCTTTCCAATGAAATGAACAATCAGTGCCAGCTCCTCATACATTGCCTTGTATGCTGTGTGTGAGATGCCAATTCATTTGGCATGGGTTCTGTCCAATTATAACTTACATGCTTGCACTTCTATACACTTGGTTCATTTCCTTTATTTCACTCTGTATTAATTAATTGGTTTTTGTTTCCTTGCTTGTTGGTTATTTTTGTTGAACATCTTCCTATGAGCATCACTCCCGTGGTTGTACAGCCTGAGCCTGTGCCTTCATTTTCCTTGGTTAACATAAAATATCACATTTTTTTCATATGATTGTATGATTCCTTGCATATTTGTAGCATAGTCTCATTGACAGCTCTCTACTTCCAGGAATATGGGATCAGGTTGTCCATCTGGAAACCTGTGGACTGATGTGCACCTAATGGTCACTCTCATCTAATGAGTAGTGAGGAGTAAGCAAGACACCATTAGCATTTTGCAGGAGCAAACAAGACAATGAGCTCATATAGTCAGGGTTAGCATAGATAGATAGAGGCCAGTCCATCTCTTTCCACTATATTACTACACTAATTTTAACTCTTTTGTTAACTTTTCAAATTAGATGCTACAGAAGGGGCAGTGTACCCAAACAAAATGTATGCCAGAGCTATGACTGTGTTCTATTGTCTTCTGATTGGTCTCTGAACTTACCTTTTACTATCTACCAATGAACTTCATGCAGGCCAGCAATAGATAATCAGAAAACCAATACTGTTACTCAGCAAGTAGTGATTATCTATTAAATTCCATGTAAACTCAGTATGCATATGTACACACATCATGTTGGGAGTCTTTTTCCCCCATGACATGTGGCTTAAACTGTGAGTTACGATATATGAGAGGAAAATCATGTAACTGAATGTGAGGGTTGTAAAAGATTTGGCAGCAATAAAAGGTTTCTGGACATACCATGACAAAAAATTTAATTCAAAATCAAATGTATAATGCCCCTGAGGTGTTTCTGCAGCCTTCGTCCCTGTTACAGCCTGAGAGTCCACTTAAGTCTTGGTGCTGAGCTCACAGTGTGTGCACTTTGTGTTTTGAGTGCCACCACACTGTAGCTACATAACTCCAGTGAACACTGGGACATTTTCATTCAGAGTCAAGACTACGTATATTATGAATGGCAGAAAATTCACTGCATGCACAGGGCTTTCTGCTATAATAGAAACACAGTGGTTTAATTACAAAGAGCACAGACTTTTAATAACTTCCTATGGTCATTCCTTAACATGTAGAAATCAAATTAATATATCATTGGACTCTATTGTGTCAGAATGCTTGGTTTTGAAAATTACTATTTGAATTTCTTGAAAATCTTCCATCTAATTTTGGCTTGGGATTGGGATTGAATTTCCTTTAATTGCTGAAATGGCTCTGAATATACATCTCCTGTTTTATGAGACACACTTACACAAAGCAACATTCTTAGCATTGATGATTATAAAATCAAAATATTGATCAACTTAGGAAAACATCAAAAGCACTCTATGCCTTGTAATATCAAATATTTAGCAAATATTTAACTCTTTATGTTAAAATAGACATAATTAATATACTAGTTTGCATTCATCCATAATAAATGGTAACATCACAAGGATTCAAAGAACTGTTTATAAATAAATATCCTCATTATTTATTATCAATAAATGTTTGATTTGTATACTAACTTTATAAGCTATGTATCTAGGGTGGCATAGACATTTCTCAGGCAAAACGGAGTCATGAGTGGGAAAAGTCCAAGAAGCTGTATACTGTAGAAGCAGAGGGTGGAGGCAGACTGGGATGTTTTCTCCTCTCCTTAAGCTTCATTTATTCTGACCTCTCTTGCCAGGTTTTCAGACCCCCCTCTCTGTATGTCTGCCCTTTGCTTCTTATTTGCATCTTATTTGGTACTTCACACAAGATAACCTGATTTCCTTTATCATTGGCAATGCATGGGCACAAAGTTCATCCCGCCCTACCTAAGGGAAGGTAGTGTGTGTAACGGGAGCCCACATGTCACAGTATTCATTAGACTCAGGGCTCAGTAAATATCTTCTGCTTTTGATGATGATGATGATGATGACTCTAGGTGTAACACCAATGGCTTCCTCACCATTATACCCACAGTTCCTTCTGACTTACATGACTTGGTTGGATAATATCACACTAGGGCTGTTCATTCTGGGCACACAATATACTCTACAGCTCAGGAGTTATGCCTGGAAGAATAAGGGACATAGAATGTACCTACTTCTGGACAATTTTTGAAGTTCTTGTCAACAAATACGCAGTACAAAACCATATAAGGTAGAGACAGACTTATTTTCATTTCTACTACGTGGAGTTGAATCATGGTGACTTTCTGGCACATTTTTGCAGAGATACAGTATCTTGCCAGAAATGTACATGATGCTTGGGTCTGATTTGGGATTCCTTCTCTGAGCTTCAGCCTAGACTCTGGGGCCCTTCACCTTTCTCTCCTCTAACTTAGAGCTTGCATTTCTTTGGGTGAAGAACTATATGTATCTCTCAGTTAACAACTCAGACTCCTCAGCTTCTAGAAGGATTTTTCATTTCAAGAATGAATGAATAAGAGAATTAATCTGCTTCTGTCATTCTTTTCTCTTGCCTCCAACAGAATGGATATGTCCTGCCTAAAAGAAACCTCTAAAGAAAACACAACTCATTTCATCCAAAGCATTAGCCCTACTTCTGGTAGATGTTTTACTTAGAGGGTCCGTGAATTAGTTATTTATCTTGTTGCTGCAACAAAGAGCCTGACAAAAGCAATTTAAGAAAGAAGAGTTTATTTGGGTCACAGTTCATGATGGCAGGGAAGTCATGTCAGCAGGAGTTGGAGGTGGCTGGTCATGTTGCATATGAGTCAGAAAGCAGAGAGCAAGGAATGCTGGTGCTCAGCTCACTTTCTCCCTTTGATTCATTCCGGAACCCCAGACCACCGGCTAGTGTCACCTACATTTAAAGTGGGCACTCCACCCTCAGCCAACACAATATACACGATGCTTCCCAAGCACGCCCAGAGGCTCGCCTTGTCACTGATTTCTGTCCTCTCAAGTTGACAATCAGTGTTTAGTCACCACAGGTTCCAGGAGACCAACTCCTCTTTAGGGGTCTTATATTCTTCTTTCTCCCCTTTCAACTGTGATGGGAAGGCTATGGGGGAATAAAGTAGCTAAAGATCAGAGGAAAATAAGCAGGTAGATCCACAGAGCTGTCGCTTTGGCTCTGAGCAACACAGTGTTAATAAGAATTGTCTCCATCCGGCAATGTCGTCTACATGAGCTCTCTCTGCTTCAGCTGTGTATTAATTAAAAAGACTTATCCTCCAGACCAGGAACTCACTCAGGGATGTGGGAAGAGTGCTATGCTGATGGAAGGAGCTACTCAGGGAAACAAAAGCAAAACCTTATTAAAGCAGGTTCTGTGCTCATCATTAAAATTTAAATCACCAAGTGTTTTGATGACGTCTCTTCCACATTTAATGCAAACCCTTTCTAATTCCAGATATGATTCTTTCACACATGAGGAATAAATTGACTTCTCCCAGATGACTAGTCAAAAGTCGACAAATCACAAACTGCTGTTTCCACAAACTGCTGCCTCTTCCTGCTTTTCATCTGTAAGGCACTTGATGTAGATCTTACTATATTAAAACAGAAAAGTTGCCATTTTTTCTTCCTTTCCTTCTTTCATTTTTTTCAAACAGGGTCACCTGAATGATTAAGCTGTCATTCCTTATCATATATTCTTATAATTCAAAGCATGACAAAGTGCATGTAGTCTTTTTCCAGCTAATGGTCACATGATAGAGTGAGTTGTTTGAGCTGGAAAAACAGAGTTCAATTTCTTTCTTAGACATGCATGTCCCTGGGCAGGTCTGAAAGCTCTGCATCTGCTTCTGTGTAATGGAATCCACTCAGGGTTTTGCTGTATTGATTAAGTGGAAAAACCAGTATACAGGCACCTGCTACAGGTCCTGAGTCCACGACTCCCTGAGAACATGTCCACCCTCCATCTTCACTTGAGCAGCTAGTAAGAACCATGTTCCTTTGAATAGGGACCTTCACATATGCTTCATTCCTTTTGGTGACCCTTTTTTACTGCATCAACTTTTGTGGCTGATCGCAGGGAACTATCTGTTTTAGGAGATCTCAGCTCATGTGCTAGACTTGGGGCCTGAGCTGTACACAATATTGTCGTTTAACAGACTTCATATTATTATTATAATTTAACTCTTTGTGAAACAGGAAAGACGTTTTTTAAAAGAGCCTTCTAGATTTGGTACATGAATACAGAGAAGCTATGTTGGTTAACTACAAGCAGTACCTAGAGATCCACTGGCATTCTCAGTATTGCTGGAGCCCTTTACTCTTCATAGACAGGAAATACTTTCCATCCTGGTACCAGCCTCCTCATCCCAGCTAGATACCCTGAAAAATGATGGACAGATTAATGTTGCCTTCAATTCACTTTGAAAATATCTGTTTGCTTTCAGTCTCCTAGGATATAGTTTCCTTTGTTGTACATATATATCATAGAGATATCATAGAGATGATTTTCATCCTCCCATATGATCCATCATAGTTTTTTTGATCAGCCCACTCCTGAGGTTCTTTTCTTATAGGGGAGGTAGGTATTTCTGGCAGAGGAGGACTCAGCTATAATAACTACATCACTAAGCACTAGGTGATTTTAGTGGTGGCCACTCTGTTTTGAATGCTTACTAGTCCTCATTTTATAACCCAGGAGAACAACATGTTAATTGTATCTATTACTTTTCTGTTGCTGTGATAAAACAACATGACCAAAAGAGACAAAATCCAAAGTTGATTTTGGCTTCTATTTCCACAGGGATAAGAGGCCATCATGGAAGGGAAGCATGGCCTTAAGCAGCAAGCATGGTAGCCAGAGCAGGAAGTTGAGAGCTCACATCCTCCACTACAATCACCAAGTAGAGAGAGTGAACTGGAGGAGGTGTGAGGCTTTACACTCTCCCAGCTCCAATGACACATTTCCTCCACCAACGTCCCATACAACATGTGACCAGCTGGGCACCAAGTATTCAGATTCCTGAGCCTATGAGGAACATTTCTCATTTAAACTGTTGCCACTATTATCACATTCTGAGTTGCCATTCTCAAGGATAGAGTTCTCTGGGGTTGAGGGGTGGAACACACTTCAGATGACAGTTGGCCTTCAGGTCGTATAACAAAGGAAAAGGTACTTAGATGTCACCATCTTCTTCTCTTGCTGAAACACTGAAGTAACAGCCACAAAATATATGCAGAAATGGTCCTGGCTGGGCTCAGATCAGATCTGCACTTGTACACAAACAGGACAGATGTCTTGGTAAAATTTCCCCTTTGCCTCTAAACTTCTCTTTCTGTGTCCACTCCAGTATGGTGCCACAGCAGCAACTGCCCTCTTCTTACTGTTTTTATGACTACAGGGACATTTATAGCAACAAAGACTCACATGCAATGCTTGGGGGATGGGGATGGGAATGTCTTGTGTGCAGGTGTTGAGTGGAAAGATGGATGTGTCTTAGTAGCAAACAGTTCTGTATTCTAATGCCACTTCCAAAAGCTTCTCACCATAAGAACAGACTTACATTTTTTGAAAATGTATTTTCAGTGTGTGTGGATGTGTGTGTGTGTGTGTGTGTGTGTGTGTGTGTGTGTGTGTGTAAAAATGTAGAAACATGTTTGTTACAGCATGTGTGAAGTTCAGAATGCAACTTTTACAAATCAACTCTTGTCTTCTACCTTGGTAAGCCCAGGGTCCCTTAATTCTGCATCTGTGCTATGTTTTCCAGGCTAGTTGATGTACCCAACCCCAAGTTTCTCCTGTTTCTACCAGCTTATCTTAGGAGTGCTGGAATTAAAGGTGCCCTCCACAGTATCTAGTTTTTAACATGACTTAGGATCAAAATGGTGTCACCGGGCTTGTAAGGTTAATGATTTTACCTGATGAACCATTTCTCCATTTTCCCCTAGCCCCCTTTATTTTTTTCAGACAAAGTTTCCATGTGGTTCAGGCTGGACTTGAACTCCCATTCCCTGATTCAACCTCCTAAGTCCTGAGATTGAAGGCATGTACCACTATACTCAGTTCTGTGAGAACTTTTGAAGTCACTTGTACTATGGGAGCTTGAGCTTCCTTCTCCCTAAACTGAAGACTAGAATGTCCACCTTTTAGGTTCATATGATGAGGATATATGAGATGTTATATTTGATGCTCAAAACCATGAGACCACTGCATTGGATTTTAAAGCTCAGAATGCATGTGGTATAAGAGAATACACCCTTGACCAGAGCACAACACCCAGTGGACAAAAAGTTCTGCTTCACTTCAGTCCTAAGTATTGACATCACATAGACAGGGACCCGAGGCTGTTCCGATATTGTATATGACTCCTATAGAACTGAGACCCATGAAAA
This sequence comes from Peromyscus aztecus, assembly GCA_902168405.1. Classification (NCBI taxonomy): domain Eukaryota; kingdom Metazoa; phylum Chordata; class Mammalia; order Rodentia; family Cricetidae; genus Peromyscus; species Peromyscus aztecus. The sequence goes on from CABHPQ010172490.1 coordinate 9,698, forward strand.
GATTCATTTTGAATATATTGCTTTCTGTTGCTGCACCAGCTTTAGCACAGAGACTCTCATCTCTATTATTTCCCATTACCTGAACTACGAATGTTAATCTTATGTAATAGGACTAATGTTAGTGTCAGAGTTGAAATGGGGATGTAGGCTTTCTGGTTCCTTGTCCTGTGTGTTTCCTATGGAATCCTTTCCGTCACAGCGTCTGTGACCTTGGAAGCATCATGTGAGTCATATGTGGGAAATGAATAATCAGCATCAATAATGTAAACTCTCACCTTACCTGCCAGCACTTGCAAACACTAGAGTTCCCCTTTGGTTTTCACACTTTTATTACCTCATATCCCCAGGAACCAAGGGCCCTTACATTGGATTTTGTGTAATCCCAAAGACCAGCTATCATGGCCACTACACTACTGATGAGATGTGGGTGTCAGTGCTGTCTGTGAACACCAAAGAATCCTTTGTTCTGTTAATACACTTTTACTTTTATCATAGAACACTAGTGATCCTCAATGAAAGAGTGGATATGCAAATGTTACAGATCTTATTGAATCTTCTAGCAGGATAGTAAGCTCAAAGAAGAATAAGTGATCACTATAAAACATATACTACTGCTTGCTGTGCATCTTCAGGTGCTGGAGTATACATGAGAAGAATAAGGGAAGATGCTGTTACTTCTTAAGTTGCTTTTTCTATTTTAGGATGAATATGTGCACACATATACACTGTGGCTAGAACTCGGGGCTTCACACTTGCTAAGCAAATGCAAGACCACTTCCCTGTATGTCAGGGTTTGGGAATCTGCTGCAGAGCCTCTTCTAAACAAATCTTTCTGTTGTCAGAGCTAACTTCTAAGCCATTGATGGTTCCCAGAAACCCTGCTGAGGAGCCTGACCAGGGTCACACTGCTTGTGATAGCACTGACAATAGTCATTATGACTTTTCCTGGAGGTTATCTACAGCATGTGATCCATTGAAAATGTTGCTATGCACCTCACACTTGAAAGGCCCCAAGTCACAGAGTCTTATCTCTGTGTAGGACAACAGCCTTCTTGTTTTTCTTAGACTGCTTATCCAAACCTGCATTACCTAAGCTGACCCACCATGCTACTGAGTGTCACCATGATTCATTAATTAGACACTTGCATTCATTTTATACACTGAGCAAACTGAATTGGTGATGTAGCTCAACTGGCAGAATGCTTACCTAGAATGAATGAAAGCCTGGGTTGGATGCCCAGGACTGCATACAACTGCTCATGGTGGTCTATGCCTGTCACTCCAACAGTCAGTAGGTAGAGATAAAAAGATCAAAAATTCAGGATCATCCTCACAAAAGGAGTTCAAGTTCAGCCCAGGCAACACCAGACCCTGCCTCAAAACACAACAGCAACAATAACAGGTAACAGCAACCTGAACCAGAAATTGAGCAAAACAATTAAGTGGTATGGGAGTGGACTAATTAAATATTCTTGTCCATATAAAATCTGAAAAACACAGGTGAGGACCTTGCCTGTTTGTTTCTGTTCAACAAGTGTAAAGGGTTATTGCTAATTTCCATACATTTTTGTAAAGTTGGCTAATATTTATTGAGCTTGTGCAATCCAATTCCTAGCAGAGATTACTAACTGTGAGTCGAGGAGATGACAGCAAGATTTTGTATAGTTGGTGATAATAAGTCATTTGCAACATTTCAACAATAAAACAAAAGAAACCAAATCTGAATGATGTAAGATGAATACATAGAAAATATTTTTCCTTTTCAGCAAGCTGTGAGAAAATCCCCAGAAGTTCATGGTTCTTGGTCATTTTATTACAATGACCACATACTCTACCAATTGAATGGAATAATATTTTACTCCTTGCCATCACCTGGGAAGTTAAGGGTTATTGATCACACTTTAAACTGAATTCCCTCATGTTCAAATATTACAGTTCTTCTGAATTATATGTCAGACTATAATTCTATAACTCAGATCTCTCCATAGCTGTATGTCCATGACCTTCCCAGACTGTAAAATACATGGGATCTCAAAGTGTCTCTCCAAGGGGAGATACCTTGTTCCCAAGGCAAGGAGTCTAGTCTGTGTAGGATGACTGAGGAAGAATATAATGATTCATCTCACCTCACACCCTACAATGGTCTATGAGTCAGAAGAAGGTACCTGGGTGTGACCATGTAGTGAGCATCTGTACTTTCAATGCTCATTATCCTTGTTCTGGGAAAATCAGTGAAGCTCTAGCAATGGCAGCCTGACAGTATTCCCTAGGCTTTATCCTCCTAGGTATGTGTACAAGAGACACCACGCCCTCCACCTTCCTGAAAAAGGAAGAACTCTGTTGACAAGGGTAATAGAAATGCAAGGAGTGTCCTTCTAAATATATATTGTTGGGTAATGTCTTATCTCATAGGAGGCAGTATGGATGAACAGAGTGGTGTGGGGATGTAGGCCTGTGCTCTAATTGGTGTGGCACTAGCCACTCTTGCCCTAACTATGTTGTTAGTGCATTATACAGGTATAGAAAAATTCTTTCTTCCCAAAATATTGTTGGGATTGTACAACACATGCACTCAGCAAGTGTCAATTTCCTCTCCTTTAATGTTTACAGAATATAATTGTTCTAGAGGCAAAGAAAGATTTTTTTCAGGGGAAAGAATGTTATGGATGGTTGTAACTAGACTGGGGCAAATATTACTGGAAAGTATCACTCACTGCCCTTCTGCTACAGGTTCACTTTAGTGTGTTGGAATTCTGGAGCCCAATGAATTACAAACACAGAAGTGACAACTCTATTGTATTAGCTATGCAGATGAGCATCAGAGAGATTAATTTATTCCTGGGGTGATTTGTTTGGGAGGTGGTTTGATATTGGTGTTCACTGCTTTCACAGATGTTATTTTATCTCCTAGTTAATTCACCTCCGAAGTTGTCTGCGCTCCCATTTCCCAGAGAATTTGGGACTTGCTCAAACATTCTCAGGCCCCAATCTTTCCTACTGCCCTGCCTGCTTCTGCTAAGACAAGAACAAGCTTGCCTTCCCATGACCTCCAATCAAAAGCAATCAAATCTGCAAAGTTAATTGTAGTATTGCCTAAGCACTCGGAGGCCCAATAAATAATGAATGCTTATTAAAACATATTGACACGATAAATATTTTACATGGTGTGTTTATAACCTTGCAAGCTGGGGCTTGGAGGTTTCTCCTCATTTGCAGTGCCCCAACTTGCTGTGTTTTCGATGGAGAGAAAAATAAACGAACAAACAAAATCCTGATACAAGGGAGAGCAGGTTGGTGGGAGGATCATATGCAAATTACAGGCTTAAACTCTGCTATTGGTTCACAAAACATTTATGTTGAAGGGCAGTGTCAGGCTCCAGGGAGTCCACAGTCTTAACTTCCCAGGGAAAGCTAACAGCGATCAGTGTCTTCCAAAATGCAGAAATCCCTATATATTAGAGCCAGTGTTTTGCAGAAAGGCTAAAAATAAAAAGATGAATGCCCAGGGAGTTGCAAAAAAGTCACCTGTACATACACCCATGTTTTCTATCTGTAGTGATTTGACAGATTAAGGATAAGAGTCCCCAAGTAAAAGGTTCAATCACCTGAAACAGGGAATTTGCATGGATGGACTGGCTTGAAACTCTGTTGTTCAGTCTTGGTAGTCTTCAATTTCTAATAACTTTGTCAGTCCTTAATTTTTATTATTTGTGTGTGTGTGTGTGTGTGTGTGTGTGTGTGTATGAGATGCATGGAGTATGGACACACAAATGCCGCAATGTACATGTGAAGAATAGAGGATAACTTTTGGGAATTGATTCTCAGGAGCTTCATGGTGTTTTCTTCTGTCTGCCTCACATCGGTCTGTAGGAGTACTAGGATTATAGGTGTATTCCACTTCACCTGGCTGTTTCTGTGGATTCCAGAGATTGAACTCAAGTGGCTAAGCTTCTGCAGCGGGCACTTTTACCTACTGGGCCATCTCCCTGGCCCTCACATTTATTTGTTTATTGCCTAGAGTTCCTTTTAACAGAGACACTATTAAACTTGTATCCACCTACTTCTGAGGAAAGTCCTAAAATATTTCATCTAAAAATGGCACAAAATGTTAGATTTGAGGGTTTTTTTCTTATACACACAAGAAGAAGTTGTGTGTGGTGCTTTATCTGTGCAGTCCCAGCACTTGGGAGCATGAGACAAGAGGATTGTCATGAGTTCAAATTCAGACTGGACTACAAAGTGAGTTTGAAGCTAGTTTGGCCTATATATAGCAAGACCCTATGTCAAACACCCAATTACCGTGTGTGTGTGTGTGTGTGTGTGTGTGTGTGTGTGTGTGTGTGTGTTTTATATGAATGCTAGAGAGTAATAGTGATGCAAGAAGAAACAGGTTACATCAGGTAAACAGTCCCCCAGTTCAGACTTTTTAGTGGATAAATATCTTCACAGTTGGTGCATTCCATGCAAAGTAGGGGTACGTGGAGTACTTACCATTTTATTGCTCTTGGAGTCAATTCTAAATCAAGAGGCAGAAACCAAGATGACTCAAGAGCTCTTGATAAAAAAAAAAAAAAAGTCTCTTAGAGAACTACATGTTTTTCTATGGCCTGAGTGGAGGGAAAGCTATGATTAAGGATCTGTGAATTTTATTTGCAGACTTTCAGTTCTGCCCTAATTTGGTTGAAACTGTGGGTTCCGTCTTTCATTTCCTGTAGCAAGTTTATTGCTGAGAGCAGCTTCTGAGCATTTCTATGCAGCTCCAATGAAGGACAACTGCATCATTACCAGCAAGGGCCTAGCAGTGTCTTCCAACAGGGAGATTGGGAGGATAAGCAAGTCTTGATGGAGGTCTGCTGTCCATTTGGAGGCTCTTCTAGAGGGAGAAGTAAGCGCTGTAAGAGGAGCTTTTGTGTTAATGGCGTGTGCACTCTCTCCCACAACCTCATGCATAACCAGAGGTCTGCGACCAAATGCAGAAGTCATGAATGGAAGATGTCACTTCAACTGCACATGGAGCTGTGGCTGGAATGTAAGCTGACAACGGAAGGTTCAGGGGAAGTCAAAAGTGGTCAGATGTTTGCAGTTCGGATAAAAAGCTGGAGGGAAATGAAATCACAGAGAGAGAGAGAGGGAGGGAGGGAGGGGAGAGATGGAAAGAAGGAAGCAATGGAGGAGGAGAAAGAACGTAGGGGAAAGGACATAGGGAAAGAGGAAGGAAGGAGAAGGGAAAGAAAGACAGAAGGGAGAGAGAAAAGAAGGGAGTGTGCTTCTCTGTTCTTTAAGGAGGAAGATATTGGCACTCACTAGCCTTTGGTGTTCTGCTTAATAAAGGCCTAATAATTGGTTCCAAAAACAATACTTCTTTGAGCCCCAGACTGTGTGATGTTCGCTCAGGATGGAAATCTTGAAGGATGCTACACGTCTCTTCCTTTTCTACAGCTCCTGTCACCGGTTTCCCAGGATCTTTAACAGGCCAAAAAACCTGCTACAGTCACTCAGAATTGTCAAGATTATAGTTAGGGATCAAAATAAAACATCTTTTTAAAATTGCTACTGTCTCAATTAAGTGAAATTGGAGAGCAACCAAGAATGCAATCTCTCTGACCCTCAGCCCGTGTCTTGCTTGATGCTGGCATCTGAAGTGGGTCTGTGGCTACATTCTGAGTTCCAGGTCTCCTCCCAAGGAAAGTAACTGATAGGAAAGGAGAAGTGGCAGGAAGTGTCTGGGAAGATGTTGCTGCTGGCTCTCAGCAGGCTCCAGGGAAGCTCTGCACTCAACCTTGCATATTTCCAGATGAGTGGAATGAGATGTATATAAACTTCTCAGCTCCAGAAACAGTGGAGGACTTGGGGCAATGTCGGGGCAGAGAGAACATGATATATACGTATTCCTTTCTCCTTCTAAATCATACCAATGCTTAACATATCTGTCGAAAGGAGCCATCTCATGGACCATTACAGTAACATGTCTTTTTATCTTTGGTTGTTTTCCTTAGACAGCTGACTTCACACTTTCACCACTTCCCCTTTATCTTCTAGCATCTCTTAGTCCTACCTTCTGTCCAAATTCTCTCCTTCATTCTTCCATATGCAGGCTTGAAATGTAGCCTCCAGATCCAGATTCCCTTTAGACCACTGGCCACTCTTTTGAAAATATACTCTTGACTCTGTCATCAGGGGATTATGAGAGAAAGCTTTGGGAACACAGCTTACATCTGTGCACCTGATATCTAAACGTTTTGTGCTGGGCATGGGACTCAGTGGGTAGAGAGTGCTGGCAAAGCGTACCACAGGTTTGGTCCAGGGTTTGCTCCCTGGTGCCATTTTTAAAACCTGGGTCATTCATGGTGCACAGGTTTGAAGACCCAGGACTCCAGCAGTGAAAGGATAAGGAGTTCCACGCACCATAATCCCTAGCCTCAGCCAGTTTCTGGCAAAGCTGGACTACATGAGACCTCGTTTCTAAACAGCAATAACAAAGTCGACTTTGCTAAATAAGCTATCTTCTGTATCCCCCTTCTCCTTTTTGTTTTCTTCCCCACATCTCTCCTCCCCTCGCCTCCCTCCATTCCACCTTGTTTCCCTCTCTCTGGTCCTCCTCATTCCCTCCTTTCTTCTCTTCCTTCTGTATTAGAAACTGCAGATTGCTGGAACTCGACACCCTCTTGTGAGGTGTTATCTGGACAGAGATGAGGCAGCTCGCCTGCAATGAGAGGTCCGTTGAGTCATTTTGTTCTCCGGGGTTCTGAGAAATGTAAGCATGGTTACAGGGCTGTAAGAACAAAGCTTCTCAGAATCACCCTTTTCGACTAATGATGACAAACTATTTTCATGAATAATGCTGGAGTAGTTCCTTCATTTCAAAAGCTAATTTGCTGTTGCCATAGCAAAAACAAACAAACAAACAAACAAAACACTCAAACCACAAAAACAAAACAAAGCAGAACAAAAATTACACACACACACACACACACAGAAGATAGGTAGGATCCGTAAGAAAATGGTTTCCCTTTGGTGCCATCCTGACATACCATTAATAAGACTGCATGGGGCTGGGAGACAGCTCATTTGGTAAAGTGCTTGCCTTATGAGTGTGAGGACCAGGTTTGATCCCCAGTATTTATGCAAAAAGCTAGGCATGTTCAATGTACTTTGAAATCCCAGTGTTAGGGAGGCAGAGAAAGGTGAATTTCTGGACTTTGCTGGTCAGCCAGCTTAGTGTATTTGGCAAGATCCAGGCCAGTGTTAGACTGTGTCACAAAAAAGGATGGAGGCACCTGAAAAACAAAATATAGAGTTGTTCCTGGCTAACATATGTGTGTCAAGATACAAATGTGCACATCCTCGCCACATCCACAAACCGTAAGATTGTATTTTTATTGCCTTAAACCTGAAGGTGGGCTTTTCTTTTGACCCTGACATGGAAGACATACAGAGACCCACTCACTAGGACCCTTTCATTCCTCAGCATCCTCTTTAGTTAGCAGGTAAAGAGCAGTTGTTCACCTAGGAGAGCACAGATGCAGAGGTATGGTTAGCTCTGAGAAGGATCGTCTAGGAGACTGCTATTTTGTTGCAAAGCTGCAAGCAGATGGCCAAATACAGCCATCACCAGGAGATATTTAATATCTGAAGAAATCACAATGGTGGAGCAGGGATTGATACTGACTGACCTTCCCCAGTAAAACAAAGCCAACAGACCAACCACCAGCCTGGGTAGCAGGAGACAAGCTAGCTGTCACAGATGTTGCTTGTTTTTTTTTTTTTTTTGGTCTAGAAAATACAATGTTCCCCGTTTTTCATTTCCCTTCACATATTTATTGGATTTTTCACATTATTCCATTTGCTTAAAGTTCCAGAGAATAAACATAATAACACCATTGATTGAAATAATTAAAATAGATAGCTTCAATAACAGCAGAACCAAACAGCAATGAAGCGACTGACTTTCCTTTTATCATTCTCTAGGGAGGTTGACTTTTAAAAGCCAGTGTGTTCTGCTGTTGGAAATGGCAATGTCACAATGCAGAAAGCTCCATGGGCAGAGGAAGGACCTGTCTTGCTCTTGAGAGACCCAGGCACCTGCACAAGACTCCACTGTGGTCCTTCATTTGTGGCAGGAAATCTGTTCCTTCTGGGAGAAGCTCATTCTGTGAGTTTAATTACATCCTAGAGGTGATGTGCACAGTATCATGCTGGAAACAGTCTCGGCGTTTGCCTTTTAGTAAATGAGTTAGCTTTAGACATTCACACAAAACGAATAACAGAGAATTCTATTTTCCTTTTAAGGGAAACTACCCTTATGGAGAAAAGCTTAAAAAAAAAAAAAAAAACACTTGATCAACCAATCAAGAATATTAACATAATAATGGGAAAACCAAAATAGAAGAATATGCCCTGTTCCCAGTGTAAAGCACCTCTCTCTAGGCAAATGTTAAGACACAGAGCTGTGAATCCCTGACCAAGAACTTCAAAGTAAGGTCCTCGTTAGGGAGATGGCAACTTCGCAAGTAGGCAGAGATTTCAGCAAAGGCCATTCCTTTGTTGTAATTGATCTTTGGTTAATTTGAGTTTTCCTCTTCTGCCTCTGAGAGTGTCTCTGTAATGTATGCAGCTGTGTTTTGTGTGTGTGTGTGTGTGTGTGTGTGTGTGTGTGTGTGTGTGTGTGTGTGTAAACCTGAGGACATTTGGGCACCATTCTTCAGACATCATTGAGACAGGTTTCTTAGTGAACTAGAACTTGCCAAGTAGGCTAGGCTGACTGGCCAGGTAGCCAAAGGTAGATCTCTCTGTCTGCACATTCCCAGCTCTGGGATTGCAAGTGTCCATCTTGTTTGTCTGTTTTACATGGATTCTATGGATCAAACTCAGATTTATAATGCAAGTCCTTCTCAGTCACCTGCCGAGTCCCCGGTGTTTACTCTTAAGTGAGGGTTTCTCCTCTCCTACCGCTGGGCCCCATTTTGTTGTACGAGTAGAACATTTATTCTGGTTGCTCTTTCATCCAACCTTTAGCCGTCCCTGTGGCGTCTGCTTTTGATGTTATAAGAAACATTCTTCTCTTTCATACCTTTCCTTTCAATGACAGTCCTGGTGGGTTAGGATTCCAGCAGTTTAAGAATTGTGACAATGGGAAGAAATGTGGTTGTTTAGGAGTCCAGATACTCTTCCAGACCTCAAGGGAGTTGTTGATAAGAGCTTTAAGTGAAGGCTCAAGCTGAAGCCAAATCGGCTCATCTCATCTCTGGCTGTCTTAAGATCAGGAACCCCTGGGATAAGGCTGGCAAACAACCTGAAGGACTTTGGTAGCTAGACAGCAGAGGCTCCACACAACCTCTTTGAAGTTCGCGGGCTGATAAACCAGCCAAGTCTCTAGGTTTGCTGTTTAATGTGTGCCTTGCAGCTCAGTTTGGAGACAAATTATTTCTACCCAAATTAACAATAATCTAAGCATGTAGGGTAGGGATGCTGCCCGAAGACAGGAAAAAAATGGAAAAATCTACTGGGATATTGGGATAAGTAAAGATAAGTGTATATGGTATGTGTGGAGGACTCTCACCTCATTCATCATATATATAGGCCATCTTCTATTTGAACAGCCAGACTCATTTCCTGCTGTACCTGTGAGTCGTCTCCTGGTGGTTGGGTATCTGTATGCACTCTGGGTTTCTGCGTAGCTCAGCTTCATGAGTCACAACGGTCCCATCTCAGACAGACAGTGATTAGGAGGTCTGTGACTCAAATAGCATAATGCATTCCTTTTTGTCTGCACAGGATTGTACTACCTGATACCACAAGCAACAGCTCAACCTGCAGAGGCAATCACTTTGATTTTTGTAAAGTTCTTGAATGAATCACACCAGAGAATGGCAAGAAAAAAAAATTTCCCCCCAGTATTCAACTCCACTAGGAGAACTGTTGAGCAAAGAATTCGTGTCTAAGTAAGTTGTCTAAGACTCTTTTGGGGCACATTTTAGAAGTGATCAAGTTTGAAGGATGAGGTAATAATAGAAGCTCTTCCTCACTTGATAGTAAATAGGAGCACGGAGGTGACTCAGCAGGAACCGGACTGTTTGCCTCACAGAGTTCAAAGTCTGCTATTCTGTGAAGCTATCCCTTCTCCTGGAGAGAAAGCATGCTCTTTACCCCCAGCCTCTTCAGGTCAGAGTTCTCTCACCAAATGCCAGCTTGGGTCCTTTTACCACCTGTGGAGGAGGCACAAAACTATAGGAACTCTGAGAATTTCATTTAACTCTCATTCAACTCAAAAGATCCCATGTTAATACGTTATTTTTGTTAGGGAGTTTGGGTTTTCAGTCATTGACAGTCAGGATTCAGGGATAAGGCTCAAATCTTCAGAAACTACAGCAAAGATCTAATCAAGGCTGATTATGAATAAGACAAAAACATGTACAAGTCAGTTCATACTCTTGGTGGCACTGATGGAGATGTGATTAACCCTCTGTTAGATGAGGAGACTGAGGCTGAGGCAGTACCTGGGGTTACCTAGGGTCACACATCACTGGATTCTACTTGCAACCAAGAGGTTAATGTTTATCACTGGTTGCACTGTTTTCCACTCATGGAAACAGATCCAACAGTCAAGAAAATCTTGCTTTGTAAGAGCTGACCAGAGCAATGGCTAGAATTAATTTAAAGGCCCCAAATTATACAGATAGAAACATTTCCTGTATACATTATATAGTTTTTGTATAATTTATAGATATATTACATTCATTTATTAGAATTTCTTTTTTGCCTCCTTCTGTCTCTTTCCTTCCTCCCTCTCTTCCTCTCTCACCACCCCATTCATTGTTCCTTCCTTTTACTCTCCCTGCTCCTTTCCTTCCCTTTTTCCTTCCTTCCTTTCACCTTCCTTTTTGACAGGGTCACATGTATCCCAGGCAGCCCTCCCAATTCACTGTGTAACCAAGGATGACCAAAAACTTCTCATCCTTCTTCCTCTACCTCTGCAGTACTGGGATTTTGACAAGTGCCACCACACCTAGTATTTTTTGCTTTTGTTTTTTGCTTTGTGTGTGCTGGGGATGGAACGCAGGACTTCATACATGCTAAGCAAGCCCTCTACCAACTGAGCTGCCTCTCCAGCCCCTCTTGACTTTTGTCGTATTCCATTTATATTATGATAATACTTGGGAGGAGGTTAAGCAATAAGCAGTGATTTCTCAGCATTCATAGGTGGAACTCCAGGATCAAGGACGGCAGATACAATGGCTCATTGGGAGTCTGTTTTCTGATTCTTATTCTTGTATTTTCTTTCAGCACTGAGAATCATACTTAGGCTTGTGCATGCCAGGCAAGTACAGACAAGTCCTCTACTGTTGAGTTGCTCCATTCCCAGCCCACCTCCTGTTTCCATTTCTTGGTTCTTTGATGGTGACTTTTGCGTCTTTGACATGATGGAAGCAGTGAGAGATACATCCCTGGCCTTTATTCTTAGAATATGGATTCCATTCTAGAAAGCTCCCCCAGTATAACCTAACAACTACTCAAAAGCACCACTTTTTAAAACCAACATTTTGCTGGTTAGAATTTCAACATATGAATATTGAGGCAGTATCAAATATTGTCCAAAACATTTTCTAAGTAATTCATATAGGATTTCTATATCTGATATTATGGGTCAGATAATTCTTTGTCATAGAAGACTGTCTTGTGTACTATAGGTTGTTAAAAGATATCTCTGGCCTTCATGTTCTAGAGGTCAGAGACTCTTATTTTAATTAAAAAAATTCAAATTATTTCTAGTTGTTTCCAAGCATCTCCTGCCTAAGTGGAATAAGGAGCCAAATCCTTCCAGATGAGCAGTACTGTTCAAGTCTTAGTGCAGTCATAGCCCTGAGAGTATACATCTTAGTTTAAATATCAGATGGGCTGGTGATCAATATGCCAGGAGCTGCTTGCTGGTCACCTGGAGAGCAGATTTTTTTTTCTTCACTCTCTACTATTATGTGGCCTGAGCAACCTCCTCAGGTTTCATTATGATTTTTGTTTGTTAGGTTTATTTATTTATTTTCCTCTTTTGTGAACTGTAAAAAGCTTTTAAACCCTATGCTGAAGCCTGACACCTGTTCTGGATTGTTTAGTACTCTGTATAATAACATTGTGGTCCTAAACAAGATCTGATAGGATTATGTGACATTTTGGCCCACACCAAAAGACATCTTTTTGATTAAATTTCTTTTCCTTTCCTAAAGAAAAAAAAAAGGCCCTGGATCTATAGTCACCCCTGGGATGAATTCATACATCTTTTGAAATATCTAGAAAAATATTCTTACATTGCCTTCAATAGAATAAGATTTTCTCTAGTTCTCAAAATGGCTTTATTAAAGGAACCACATGATGATGAGATCTATTGAATTCATGATGTAGTCAGTATAATATAAAAAGCACACGTTGGGACATTTAATCATGGAACTTGTGATTCATTGCAAAGAGCCTTGAGCATGGTGACTGACATGACAATGTGGGCATAGCATGAGTCAGACCCCCTCCCATCCTTCCAAAGGCCGTGGAGGTTTGGCAGGAGTGCCTTACAAGCACCTGTTTTCCTTGTACTACAGTGTCTTTTCCACCTCCTGCTGTCATCTCTATACAATGTAGATCCATCATGCAGGGCTTTCTCCCCGGGATTCTGGCTTTTAGTGTATGACTTTATGGGATGATTTCTTATCCTTTCCAGTTGAAAGTTCATCCTGGGCCATGCTGATCCATGTTTGAAGACAGTTGCCATGAGTGGAAGACTCATGTATTTAATATCTGAACTTGGTCTACGTTAAGTTTTTATATTGTTGTTGAATTTTTATTAGAATGGGTCTATTCTATGTAGGCTTAAAAGATGAGTTTGACTTAAGTAGGATCCCAGGTATTTTACAAAAACCTTTGAAAAAGAAGACTAATCTGAAGTGAGATAGTCTGTGTTATTTTCTGGCCAGGAAAGGAAATGTTACTGCTATTGGTTAACATAATTTCTTATGATAAAAAACATTTCTTTCTGTGAAAAAAAACTATGAGCAAAACTTAATAGGAATATAGTTTAAAATAACAACACGTCCCCAGCGCTCTGTACCGAAACTATTACTGAAACAAACAAACAAAACTATGGAACAATGCCAATGAGAATACATAGCAAAAGAAAAAAAATGACAATACATAAAGCACCTTTGCATATAATGAAAATCAATCACTATGATATTTTTTAAGCTGTAACACTCAAAAGTATTCTAAACATCATATAAATCTGCACATATATTTTCTTAGCCAGTTATATGATTTTTTGCATCGTAAAAGATGGTATTATTCATAGTCTTCATAATTGACTTAGATTCAGTGTTAAACTCTTGGAGGGCAGCTTTATAAAATCAAACAACTTTGTATCATTTTCTTAACTTTAATACAGTTTGATAACACAAGCTTGCTCTGCTTTCTCATTTTTCTCCATTTGAACGAAAGTAAACGGAAATATTTGGAACAGCACCAGAACTCATGAATTCCCCATTTGAAAGCTCCTACAACATGACTTGTATTACCAATCTCAGAGTCTGGGAGAAACCTAGTTGCTGGAACTAGACTATAATGGACCCAGTAAAACGTACAGCACAAGCCAATGTCTTCAATTACCCTTGAAAGGATGCAGTGCAGTAGAAAGCCAGGCAGTCTGGGGTTCCAGCAGGATGCAGAGGCCTTCCTTTATTTCTGAACTGTGGATGGAGAGAGAGAGAGAGAGAGAGAGAGAGAGAGAGAGAGAGAGAGAGAGAGAAAAAGAGGTTCTCTTACTCATAAATCATTTCTTATGTTCAAATGTGCTCCATATTTATCTACAATTTCAATTTAGTTTGATACAGAGAAATAATAGAAGCACAGGAAACATTGTCACTTATGCTTATTAGTGAAGGTGTGTACTTTTGTCAATGGTATCAGCCTTGTTCACTCTCTCACTCCACCTTCTTCTCTCTACCCTTTTAGTATCTTGCTAAAAGCATCGAATATTCACTGCAGAGTGTGTTTAGGCTAAATGCTTGTCTTTATATGTCATAGTCTTGCATTTTATAAATATAAATGCAGATATGAAATAAGCAATACACTAGAGAATTTGATGCTTTCTTTCCCACCCCAAGATAAATAAAAAAGAGAATAAATAGATGATTGATAAGTAGATGATAAGTAGATAAATAGGTAGGTAGATGGCAGATAGAAGTTTAGATTGATACTTGACAAATATTAAGTAGATAAATATGCAATAAATTGATAAGTAGGTAGATAATATTTAGATAGATGATAGATAACAAATAATATAGATACTTAATAGCTAGCTGATAAATAGATGATATTTGATTAAGAGATGACTGATAAATAGGTAGGTAGATAAGTATATATAGAGATAGATAGATAGATAGATAGATAGATAGATAGATAGATAGACAGATAGTGTTAGATTAGGTAGACAAACAGATGGACAGAGTAGCATAATATTGAGGTGGAAATGATCAGAGGAAAGCCATACAAAGAAGTGCCAAAGTAAAAGAAAAATGGTAATTTTTTTTTCAAGTTCAGTGAGCTATTCTAGTATTTAATCCTAGGAAGTGCTTTCCATACATATGCTAATCAAATGTTCCTTAAAAAGTCAAGCTTCAGCACACAAAGAAATTTCAATGCTTTTGATAAATACATGTCAGCTATCAAAAAAATTCCTCAAATACAGAACTGTTTCCAGTCCTGGGAGAGGGCTGAATGATGGGTGGTCTGCTTTGGGGAGAGAGAATGGATGGCCTCTTTGTCTCCTTTAGAGTTAATTTGATTTGTGAAAAGTGCTCAGTGTCAGAGCCCTGGGAGAAGCCTCCTGTGAAGACTGCTTATTGCTGAGCTGCCCCCTTCCCTGGTGGCCAGGAGCCCTGACCCCACCTAGGTGCCCACCAGCTGAGTAGAGGGTCAGCTGTCAGGTCTAAGTGAGCCATTTGTTTCAATGTCTCCCTGATGCTGTGAAATGGCCTCTGAGGGAGCATGGCATACAATTTTAGACTCAGTCTTAAACCCTAAGGATTATGTCAGGGTCCCTATCACTTTATTTCTCTCCTTAAAACATCTCTATAAACTTAATTAATGGGGAATCAGCTGTCAAACTTGTCTTTTCAGAATCAAATCTTGAGTGACCAGATTCAATTTTATTCTGAATTTCTTGATGTTCCTGATTTTATTAGATGAAGGCTTCCCACTGTCCCAGCCCTGTTCCCTGACCGCCATCCGAAAGCTCGGAACAGCTATTTTTAGATCCAGGCAAGCCCCAGAGTGTCAGTCGGTAAATTATTAGCTGTGATTATAAAAATAGTCCTGGAGACACATTGGGAACATCTGATTTCTCCCTAGCATATGGACTTGAATTTACATCCCACCTTTACAATGCAGATCTCCATAAATAGAATGTCGTGCAGCATGGAATGCTGCCCACACCTGACGCTTCTGGCTTGAGTGGAAGCTTGGAGAGTTCTTGTTGGATAACACTGGTGCTTCACAGTGCCTGAGTAAAGAAATGGTCACATTCAAGAAACATCACCCTGTCTCTCACTCTCACATGGCAAAAGTAGATTCATTATTCATGACTGAGGGAGGGAAGGATGGAAGGAGGGAGGGAGGGAGGGAGGGAGGGAGGGAGAGAGAGAAGGAGAAACTCATTTACTAAATCAGAAACGTTCTGTTTGTGCCCACATGTGTGACTGTCGATGCTTGTGTGGTTGTGCACTCCTGTGCATATGATATCCTGGATATGTGTGTGGGGGCCAGAGGTCAACATCGTCCATTTCCTTGATCTCTCTTCTCTTTAATTTTTGAGCCAGGGTCTCTCATTGAATCTGAAGCTCATTGGGTTATACTGGCTGACTGATAATCTCCAGGGTTATTCCTATGCGCACATTCCAGTACTGGTTCATCAAATGGGCACCATGGCACCAGCATTTTACTTCCCTGTTAGGATCCAAACTTAAGCCAGAGAATGTTAGTCATGTACCATTCTAACCCCCGCCCCCCCCATTTTACAATAAAGAAGCCCTGAGAATGTCAAAGGCCTTCAGCAAGTTGGTGGCAAAACAATGACAACATCTTTGGTTTGTAGTCTCTCTAAGCAATTCTCTTTGGACAATGCACTGCTCTGCTTGCCATTAAATATGTCACAGAGAGCCATTAAATATGGTTCAGAATAACTCAGAAATGAGAGGACAAAGGAGAAGAGATAGTGAAGAAAATGTTGAAAATTCTGATTTTTGTGTGTTTGATTTTTAGTATGTGTGCATATACAGTGCATTCTCCTGCATAGATGGGTGGGGCTAGAGGTTGACATTGAATGCCTTCCGTCTAATGTTTTGAGACAAGGACTCCCACTGAAGCTGGAGTTCCCCAGTTTGACTAGATTCGTTAGCTAGCAGGAATCCACTTGTCCCCACCACCCCAGTGCTGGAATGACAGGCATGTGCTGCCCTGGCCAGCTTTGTACATAGGTGTTGAGGATACACTCAGGTCCTCATATAGCAAACACTTCACTGATGACTCTGCATAGTTGGTGCTGGCACAAACCTTATTCTCCAGATTTGCCAGTGGGGGCATCATTACAAACCATGTTCTGGTCATACAGAAAAGAGCTAGCTCTCAGCTGGCCTTAGAAGTTTGTTATGAAGGAAAGGAAAAGGAAAGCAGCAGCAGCTTCAGGTTTGGCACAACTGAGACCAGGTTAGAGGAAGCAGTCATCCACACCAGACCTAAAGAGGAAGGTGTTTCGGAAGAGACAAATGCAAATGCCACCACCATTGTTTGTTCAGCTTCAGGCAAGTTAGAGGTCAGCCTGCAGTTGTTGACAGGGAGAGGTTTAGTGAGCAAAATACCTCTATCATTCAGTACTATCTTATAAAAATATTTACTAGGGTGTAAATGTAGAACATTGTGCTACTAACAAGACTAATTCATTTTGAAACTCTAGTCCTGTTCCAGAAAACAATACTCAGGAAAAGACCTTATTGTTATCACACTGTGGTGTGCATGCTTTGTTTTATTTTTCCAAGTATTTGTTGATTGGCTCTGTACCCTGTTTTGAACTTCTGATTTCATGAATTACTATAGTTTGGGGTCAAACATTTTATTATTCTGTTAACTTTTCAGATTTAAGTGTAAATGATATTGTAAAGTAAACATCACTTCTGAAAATCAAACGACTAAAATCCTATCTTTCACTTAGGGACATAAACTCCTCTCTATTTTTTATGATCAGCTGCCTTCTTTCTTATATAACATTCAGGGAGAAATAGGAGGTCCGGTCACCCAAGAGGTTTAGTCACTGTTAGGAAGCAAAGCTAATTCTCATTCTTCAAAAGCTTTGTGAGCCAGGGTTTCTCCCAGTGAGAAACTACACTAAAATGGGATGTGTGGACTTCATGGGAAAAAATAAGCCATGCTTTTGCTTCCTTGTAAGTTCTATTTGGGCATCCTGAATCTCATGCACTCTGCAGGATACCCAGAGTTCAGCTCCGGAGTTATGGTGTGCAAATGCACAAGTCTGATCCTAAGGACCACGATGGACCTGCAGAGAGCTAGAGATATAACTCCAGCAGCAATGCCATCCCTGTTTTACCCCAGTCCAGAAACATAAATAGAAGTGGAAATGAAATCCATTTCCACCTTGCCTAGCACGTGGTCTCTCCTGGTATTATAGCCTCATTCACACCGGATTACTGCACCAGCCTCTTGGCTGAGTCCTCAGCCAATACTCTCTGCATTCCATTCCCATCCTGCACACCAAAGCCAGGCAGAGCTTCCCCAGATGCCATTTGTATCCTGCCATCCTTCTGCTTGACAATCAAAGAACATGCCTCTGGCCTGCTTCATTATACTGCAATCTCTCTACTTTGAAGGCACAGCTCAGACTGCTGGTCTCCACACGTGCAAGCTCGTCTCCTGAGCTTCTCTGCTCTCATCCCACTGAATCTGGTGTCCTTGTCTTCGTGTCTCAAATAGTTTTATCTATTGATTTCTAAGCCTGGTCAGAAGTTCCTTTTGGATGCCCTGGAGAGTGTCTGCATTCTTCTACCTATGCAGATGTGCACTGTATCAACACATCTGGTCTACATGCTTTCACAGACTGGAAGAGAGAAACTGGCTCAATATTTTTACTACAAATATCGTCACTAGCTGATAAACATCAGAAGTTCTATACCCAGTTTCTCAAAACATCTTGGTTATCCACATCCAAATTAAAAATTCAACATGTGCTTGAAGTGAGGTTCACTGAAGAGTTGGGGGCGCCATCCCAACAATATCTTAAAGCTGGGGATTCAGTCTCTGAGCTGCAGGGTGTGTACCTTGTGTGACATTTTGTCTAATAAGAGTGAGATAAGAACTTCATAGGTTGATTTGGGTTCTCTGTATGAAAAATACTGTGTCCGAGGTTGTACTGTTTAAGAACAGCAGGTTACAGCATCAATAGTAAGGTCAGTTTGCATAGCATAGGTATAATAGGGCTATAAAAACACATTAATGGATAAGAACACAATAGCACATATGTGTGCGAATGCCAGAATGAAGACTATTACTTGGTATGCTAACCTAAAAATTCAATTTCAAAAATTCCTTCAATCAAATTTTATAGTTACAGATCTGAGAAGATATGCAATTGGAAAAGTGCCTGCCTTGCATGTGCTTGGACTTAACTTTGATCCCCAGAATCCACATAAAAAATGCTCTTCTCCTTCTCCTTCTCCTTTTGTTTTTCCAGATAGGATTTCTCTTCATAGCAGTCCTGGCTGTCCTGGAACTCACTTTGTAGACCAGGCTGGCCTTGAACTCATTGAGATCCTCCTGCCTCTGCCTCCCTAGCACTGGGATTAAAGGCATGGATCACCACTGCCCAGCTGCTAGTACACATTTTTAATTCCAGAACCAGAGTGGGGGAATGAACACAAGTGGATTCCTGAGACTCCCAAGCCAGCTAGCCAGCTTAGCAAGTTTCAGGCAGGTGTGAGACTCCATTTAAAAAAAATGTGAACCACATTTGACCAAGGATATCTGGGGCTGTACTCTGGCTACTGCATGAATGCAAACCTGCACACAGGTGCACTCATATGAACATGCATGCACATATGTACACACATACAGTTCTTCACATATCATTAGAGTCTCCTGAATTTTAAAGGTCACAGAAACTGGCCCAGATGGTAAAAGAATTTTTTTCAAATGTCTGACTACAGAACTGTAAATAGAGTCCTGGTTTATAGACCCTTCACTCAAAGCTGTCATGTCTTACCCTGATGCCTCTGCAATACCATATAGAAGTCATATATTATTAAAAAACACTTTAATCTAATTATAAGATATACATTAGCTGGAACTACTAGAAATGCAGAACAAAGGAAAAACCAGAAAACAATTCAATGTACATCATTAACTCAGTTTGTCAATCCAACCTGTTCTGTCCTCTTCCTATTTTGCTTAAGGTTTATGATAGAATCCTCCTCTCCATACTACTTGAAGCCCTGATCTTTCTTCTAAATTTAATGAATGTCCTTTCTAATCGATCAATACTGCTCTACATGACCACTTTTCGGGTTGACATGATATTCAACTGATGGATATAATCTAATTTACTTGATCCTTCCCATGTCAATGGCATTAGGCTGGTTCCCAATGCCATTAGGCTTTTAAGGAGGATATTTTTTTTTCTCATGAGTTTTAGAATTGTGTTTCCTTCACATGAGAATGATTTCCGGAGACATTTTTTAAATTGTGTTCCCACTGAGAGTGGTCTTGGTATTGTGTAGCACGTGTGAGGCTCACTTTTGGTTCTAATGCTCTTCCGAGCAAAAGGCTGCTTGCTAAGGAGTACAGCATTTGCAGGTTTGATGTTAAGGTCTTGCTCTGGGGTGGTTTGTGTTCCTTGAGTGCTAGTCTTTCATTCAGCATTTCTGCAGTGCATTGTAGTGAATAAGGCACTGCAATTTTAAGAGGTGGCACAGGGAAGTCTTTTTTTTTCTCTTTCATGCTCATCACCTGTTCCAAAATGAAATTGATGCAAAATACAAACAGCAAAATAGATAGAGTGACAAATTTACTAGGGCAAAACACGGTTATTCTTTAGTGAAAAAGTTGATAGCCCCTAGACTCATAGTTGAGAACATTGACTTTATTTTACTTGTATGTGTTTGTACACATGTGTACATGTTTTTACAGGTGCACTTGCACACATGTGCAAGTACTTAGAGAGGTCAGATGTTGACAGCTGGTGCCTTCAGCTTGTTTTTTGAGACAGTGTCTCTCCCTGAACCAGGAGGTTGCTTATTTGGTTAAACTGATTGGATTGGTTAGTCAGCAAGCCCAGCAATCCTCATGTCTATACCTCTCCAGCACTGGAATTATAAGTACAGATTTTTTTTTATATAGGTTCTGGGAATCTGAACTCAGGTCCTCATGCTTGCCCACCAAGTGCTTTGAGGACTGCACCATTTCCACAGCCCCAGAAAGATGATTTCAATGAGTTGCTAAATATTGAGAAACAATGGAATACAAGTGTATTGTTTTGAATGAAGGTGGAAGAACACAAATTCCTGTCTGGACTGGCAATATTCAAGTAGATAATAAAGTGAATAGTATGATTTTTAGAAACAAGTCCTGATATTTTTTTGCATCATGGTTCATTAGGAGCCTCATTCAATGCCTAGAATGTCTTGAAATTGGCAAAGAATGGCAGAATAAAATAAATGCCAAGCTTCCAAGTTTTGAGGTCAGGCACAAAGTCTTGTTCATCCATCAACAGTATCTAGCAGAGCTGATGAGGTCCCAGTAAAGGTTGTCTGATGCTCTCTGAATGGCATAGCAATCATTTCTCTATTCATGGAAACTAGCTCTACTTGCTACATAGTTAATCCAATCAGTGTTATTGACAAAGATATTATGAAAGGTATTGTCTTTATTCTAACCTTGTTTCTCCTCCTATAAATTATACTTTTGATATTGATTGTCAGACTTCAAAATGTCAAGCACTCACATGTATTCATCTGGAAGTTAATTAAGAAAAATACAAAGACACAGAAAATAATAGGGGAAAGCAAAAGACACAGATAACCATTCCAGAAAAGCCTGAAAGAAAAGCAGCACAAAAGAAAACAAAACAGAATAAAAAAATAGGATCTCAGAAAACAAAAGCTGAGAAAATAGACAATCCCAGAAAAAAAATACAAGTATATTTCACAAAGCTAAAAGAATATAAGCATTTAGATCAGAAGTCTCCAAAATAGTAAAAGAATCAAAATTTAAAAAGTCTACATCTAGATATTTGCTTTTATATTTCACCTAAGCAAGGATTAAAAAAAGAGGTAATAAAATGTTCAACTGAAAAATATCAGTAATGAAAATTAAATGAAAAAATAAAGCAAAATTTTCAAATTCATATTAGAAAATTATTATAAACTACTATTTGCTGGACTTACTCTATTTTCTACTGGCCTACATTAAGGAAGACATTATTTTATACATGCTGCATTTGACAACTTATGTATGTTTCTATAAGATGAGAAGGGAGATAGCATATAGGAGTTTGGGCTGTAAGTATATTCATCTCTTTCTTTTTGTGATATGGGGACAGATTCTGACATTGAAACCATTTTAATCAGGTCAGTGAGTGACCTTGGTGCTGCCTATTTCCAGATTTTTTCTTCTCTAGGGAGGTGAAGAAGCTTTTACTTGTGTTTAATTTTCCTGGCCTCATCTTATTATACAAAACCTCTTTAAAGAGATGCTGAGACAGGGAATGGCTCTGTAACCCCCACTCTGCCATCCCCATGTTAGAGAACATCCAATACATTTGTTTTAATATAATATCTTATTAATTCTTTGAGAATTTTATACGTGTATTTGATCATATTGACCCCTCCTTGTAACTCCTCCCAGATCTCCCATTTTGCATCTTCTGTTTCCTTTATTAAAATAAGCACAGGGTTCAGTTTATGCTTCCATATATTCCTGGGTATGACACCATCTATTAAAGCATTATTGACCTAACAGCAGCTCACATCCTTAAAGAAAACTCTTCCGCAAGAAAGCTTTGTCTGTCCTCAGTTAGGAGTAGGGGATTGTCAACCCTTTACCCCTCCTTAATAGAACTTTGGTTTGATATGTGGGTCTTGTCTCATCAGCCATAGCTGCTGTGAGTTAATGAGTTAATGCCATGGTCAGAAAACACTATTTAGCTCTACTTGTCCATGACCTCAGCTCTTACAATCTTTCTGCCCCCTCTTCTAGGTGTGGGGTGTCTCCCTTCCGGTTGTTCTCAGAGATACTCTGGAGACTCCCAAAACAGTAGATGCCACTGCTGTTGTTCTTGGTTGCCCAATTAGATGACAACACTCTTGCTGAAGACAACATGTACATTAGTCAGAGGACATGAAAAAACCAAATTGGTACTGACTTATAAATTTCTTCTCTGTTGGTTAGTTTTCATAATACAAGGAGGTACTATGTAGGCTGTCTGGGGAAAAACATCATCAGCAGTGTTACTTAACTATGAAACTTTGAACTATATTAATGACCAGATTAACAAGAAATGGCTGTGGGTGCCATAGTGGCCAACTGTTATGAAGGTGACAAACTCCGTTCTGATTGGATTTAGGGAGGAAATGCAAGTCTGATATTGTAAGTCTGGCCAAGAACCCATGATATGGAAGCTCACAGGTTCAAGGGGTGAACTTAACTACTATTATTCTGGATTTTGTTACAAACTTCTCTCCAAATTCATGTATCTATACTCATAGATTAGTGCAGCTCTCGTATTTCATCAGAAGAATGATGATTAACTTAGAAATGCACAAATGGCCATAGTGCAGATAGTATCAGTGAACTGCTGAGCTTCATATGGGATATCTATATTAGAATTCCTCTCCTACAAGGCTCAGTGACCATCATAGAAGAAGGAATGGATGGACTACAATATCCTATATCTATATTTATATATCTATGTAATATCCTAATATCTACACCATCTACTTTCCTTCCATGGTTCATTGTCAAGCTGACCTTTATACCTCCCCTCTCCTTCCATTCCTTCTCCTCCTCTCTCCCTCCCTTCCCTCCTGACACTGAAGTTCAATGTAGAGGTCCCAACCCACTTTAGTGAACTCAAATTCTAATGACTGATTAAATTTGTGGGACTTTTTGGTCTTGCTGTTCTAGTCTGTTTGGTTTGTCAGGTGTTTCTGGAGTTCTGCCTCATCCCTCTGTAGCTGCCAAAAGAAGAGTTCAAACATTTCACCCGTGAAAGAAGGAGATGCTGTTTGAGGCAAGTACTATTTGTGTATTACCTCCTTCACTAATGCTCTATGACATCCAGGAACATAGATGGGGAAGAGACATTCTCTGGTGCTTGTTGAGGAGTCGTCTTACTCATGATGCTCTGCAGATGGTGGAGTCTCAAGAAGAGAGAAGCTCATTCCACAGGCTGCCTGTGGTTGCACTGAGTACCATTCATTCCCCAGTTGTACCTTTAACGTAGTAAAGGAAGCAGTCTACTGAGCTATCCATGCATGTCCTGTTTGAGATTTGAAAGGCCAGCTCAGGGTCACATATTTTTGTTGAATATCATTGGACAGTTGTTCTCATGTTTCTATCCACTCATGAGTATCTTTTTCTGTTGGGGATATGAGTTTATATGTTACCTGCTAGTATTCCTACACCTTGCATCCCTAAGCAGTCTGCCTTCTCTTTTTACATTTCACACAGAATATGAATCATTTACCTCTAGGAGTTTTGGTTGTATTTGGTGGGCAAGAGATGGATCTAAACTATCTCATCTGAACCAGACATGGGATGAATCAATATTTTTTTCTTCCAACCAGGGTTGCCATCATACATTGAAGACATATGTATACTTCTCTGGGTTAGTTGAAAGAAAACCAAGTAATTCTATGTGTGCTGGTTATGCATACACCTGAGATAAAAATTTCAGATCCCACCCTTCTTTTTCTGCTGTTTCCAGGAAAAAGAAAACAGAAATTTGAAGAGCTATAGTGGAGTACTCCTGCCTCAATAGGAAGAGTTTGCACTTCAGCCTTTAGGCACCACTTTGTTCTCTGTGTTCTTTCGTGCTATTTTCCACATTAGTTTCCAAGCTTCCGCAATCTGGTTATATGTTGAACAGACTAAGGATAAAACTCATGGTTAGTTTAACCTACTTGGTCTTGGCCAGGATATGAAGGATTTTTGTGTTGTGCATGTAGTATAGTTCTGTTTATAAATATACAGGTTTGCTCATAGGCACATTAATTAATTAGCATTACCTAATGATGTGAATGGTGACAGTAAAGACTCAGAATCTGGGATACTACAACCAATGAACTCTAGTGAATGGTACAGTTCATTTGCTCTTGTTTTCAGTATCTTTTATATATAATTATTACACTGTTACAGGTTGTATGTGGCATTGTTGGGCAAAGAGAATAAAGGAATGCCTCAGGCAGAGCTTGAAGGGTCAGGGATTAAACTGATGGTGTTTAAGCAAGTTGGGAAGCAAAGAATGGCAAACTTAAGTGCATTTAAAGAAATGTTTATATTCCTTAAAAAGCACCCTTCTCTCTATATATACACATATATCTACACACCTATACACACATACATACTACATATATATGCACACATATACACATGCATGTTTATAAAACCATTTAAATCAAAGCCATGTATTATACATATATGTATACAATTTTTATATGTATATAAATTATACACACACACATATTGTGTGTGTGTGTGTGTGTGAATACATGTGTGTACTCCCTCTTTTCAAAACACCTTCAAAGACACATCAAGGAGTGCTACTTTTCCCAACTATCTGGGCATCGCTCATCCCAGTCAACACATAAAACTAAATATAACTTAATTTTTTTCATAAAAATTTAATTAGAAAGTGTTATGTTATCAATCAAGTAAAATAATACTCCATTACAAAACGTCCTATAATTCTAATGAATGGAAGATTATGGTAGAAAGTTTATGAGTTCAAGGAGAGCCTTGACTGTATAACTAGACCCTGTCATATTGAATAAATAGAAAAATAAAATATACTAGTATATGTATTTTCCTGAAGATTTTTAGATGACTCAATTTATTTTTAATCTGTTTTTTATTTTTTATTTGTCTTTTTTGTGTGAATGTGTGTGTGTGATATATATGGATGGTGTGTGTGTGTGTGTGTGTGTGTGAGAGAGAGAGAGAGACAGAGACAGAGACAGAGAGAGACAGAGACAGAGCACACAAAGGCCCATGTATGTGTGTAGAGCCTAGTGAAGAACATCAGGTAGCCTTTCCTATCACTCTCTCCCTTATTCCTTTGAGACAAAGTCTCTAACTATACGGAGTAAGGTTGACATCAGTAAACTCCACAGGCCCTTCTATTTCTTCCCCTTACAATACTGGGGTCACAGGCCAATCAACACTCAGCCACAACAAACATAATGTGGGTGCTGACTGAATCCAGAGCCTTGTGCTTGCACTGTGAGAGCTCTTAATTAATGAGCCTTCTCCCCAACCAGTTGTCTAAACTTTTAGTAAGTATAATGACTTTTTGTATGTATTGGTAATATAACAAGAACTATCTAATTAGCACAATTAAAGTCTGAGCTGGTGAAAGGCAGGTGTTTCCCTACTTTTTACAGCTGCATCTGAAGCATTGGATCAACATCACTGCTTCAGTCTACCTAGGTGGCATAAACAGGTGGGTTGACTAGCTCAGTTGAGCTACAGCTAAGCTATTCCATGGTCTTCATAACTTCCCTCTGAAACAAAAGACATTCTGTGTTTGGATTGATGGGGATGAGGAAGCATCAAGGGCTCACATAGTTTGTCTGAGATTGTCTACTTAGTACATGGGAACCTTCCTCTAATGTCTCACTTTATGACCAACCTGGTACACAGCTGCAGACATTCACACCTACTGATCATGAATACACTGATTCCTTGTACAGTTCATCATTTCCTGTGGGTTCTTAATATTGGTATGATTCAGCTTTTATAGACTCCTTTCCATTTGGCTTCTTTTGAAGTATTACATAACAGATCCTTCTCTTTTACAAAGGTGCGTAATGCCAGTATCATTTCAAATCTGTCAAAAGAAAATACCTGGATGACTTGAAGACAGAACATTAGAAGTAAATAAGATAGGAGAAATTTTGAGAAATGCCATACCTCACCTTCTAGGTCAGCTAGGGTCCCTCTCTTACCAACTGAGTTGTTATGGGTGGAACAAAAATCTTGTTTTAATACCCTACCTTTGTGGATGGCAAATAAACCCTGATCTTTATTTTATCACAGGTATGACTGTGCTCATATTTATATCAGGAGGCACCCTTAAACAAAAACGTTTGTCAAATGCATCACTGGGACAAAATATATTGACCTTCATGTTCCAAGTACAGTGATAAATTTAATATTTCTTTCTACAGAATTTTCAAACTGCAATCAATTTACTGATTATTCTAGTACCAAGGAGCCTCTTAAGAAGCATATCAGCCATAAGCATAACCTACAATTAGAACTTTGAAATCCTTGATGTAAGTTATGTTTACTAACTATAAAATAGCATAGGTCTATTGTAATAGATCTGAGAAACAGAAAGGCATAACATAAGTACAACAACATTCATGACACCTTGTTGTCTATTGGTAGTTTTGATGAATTCTTTCCTTGTGCCCATTACTCTCAGACACATTCTAGGTGGTGAGTCTTTCTCCTGGAACTGTGAGATCATAGATGTGGAGCAATTCAATTTTATCTTTTTTTGAAATCTATTTACTGTAGTTGCAAAATGTTAAGAATTATGTTTGAATCATTCTCTGTTCCGACTTTGTTACTTAATAGAGAAATATTCTTTATTCTGTGCTTCAGTTCCTTTATTTGCTCATCATCCTCATCTCCACCATCATCACCACCACAACCATCATCCCCATCAGCACAATGACAGCAGTAACTCACAGGTTTGTTAAGATGGTTGAATGGAGTCCTGCATGTTAAAACATCTGACAAATGGATGGCTTAAACTAAGTACTTACAGGTAGCTTTTTAAAAACACGTAAAAATAATTTTACATGATTACATGTAGCCTACCATACAGAGAATCCTTTTCTGTGGCCATTCTTTTATTTTTCAACACCTTCCCCAAATCCATCAGTTGGAGAAGAATAAGAATATCTTGCATTAAGCTTCTGCTTCTATCTTTAGGAGAGGTCAACAGGAATGGAAACACTATGGAAAATAGAGTCATCATTTAGAGATATTCATGGCAATTTGAAAATTGCTTTTCAGAAACTCTCTAGCCAATTATAGTTACATCAGGGTATATCCTAGTTCACTGCAACTGCAAGGTGCCAATTAAAATAGGTTTTCATGGAAAGCATTCAGCATCCTTATAGGGAAATTAGATAGTGAAGGTAAGACCCAGAAGAAAATAAACATCTCCCGTGATCCATAATTGCACATGAGGACTATTATGTTTTGTTTATGTGATTCCTGATTTTTTTCATGCACATGTGAGCATTTTATCTTTAATGGAATCATTTTTTTAAAGTCACATATCATGAATACCTTTCTATGCCAAATAGTTATAGTACATATTGCATTTACTGACTTCTTTTAAAGGTACTTATTTTTCTAGTTTTTTTTTTTTTGTGTGTGTGTGTGTGTGTGAAGGTCAGAGGACAACCTATGAGAGTTTTTTCTCTCTTTCAACTATGTAAGTTATGGGAATCAAATTCAAGTGATCAGGCTTAGTGGCAAGTTCCTTTATTGATTGAGACATCTTGCTGCCTAGTATTTATTTTTAATAACAAAAGAATAATAACTACATTTTGCACTCAATAAAAATCTGTAATAGCAAAACATACAATAATTAGTGAAAATACAGCTAATTTGGGTTACATGAGGGGAAAAATTCAAGTAATATGAAATTCTACCACACTGAAGTAACCTCTTTGCTATGTGTACTGTCAGATATTATTTTTAGTTCATTATTATATCTATGAAAATTATTTTCTCACAAAATGGTATTAAAATATGTACTATTGTGTCACATAATTATTCAAATATTGGTTCAGATATCAACAATGTACAAGGGCATTTTGGGGTGTCACTGGTATTCCCAACCTGGTATAGATCATTATATCATAAAGGGCCTATGCTAACCATGGACAGTCTTCTCATAGTTACCCTCTTTTGGTTATCAACTCTAAGCCATAAAAGTGAATGTGACATCTTGTCAAGATTGAATCACTAGGTTGTGAGTTTTGGGCTCCTGTGTGCATCCCAGCTGGTTGGTGTTTCTTGCTTCTGAATCAGCAGTCATGGAGGCTCCTTCATACTCCCGACACTAGCAGGTGCACATGGCTGGAGGTGAAAATTGACTTCTAAAATGGCTTTGAGGAAGGTGGGTGGATGGGTGCACTGAAGCTCTCTCAGGATAGGGACCAAATCCAACAGCAGATGCTTTAGAAATGGGAAATGGAAAATTCCATTCCTCAAAGCCTTCACCCTTGTACAAGCTGAGGGTCCTGTTTCCTGTGTCTTATTTATCAAGCATTACAAGAGTCCAAGGGTAAGAGGAAGAGACAGAGACTTGCTTTATGATGTAGGAAGTGGCAATGAATTTTTTAAAGCTTGCTGTGGGATGGTCTGTATGTCAAATTGCTCTGATTGGTCAATAAATAAAACACTGATTGGCCAGTGGCCAGGCAGGAAATATAGGCAGGACTAACAGGGAAAAGAATTCTGAGAAGTGAAAGTCTGAGTCAGAGGGAGTCACTGCCAGCCGCCGCCATGACAAGCAGCATGTAAAGATGCCGGTAAGCCATGAGCCACGTGGCAAGGTATAGATTTATAAAAATGGATTAATTTAAGCTATAAGAACAGTTAACAAAAAGTCTGCCACAGCCATACAGTTTGTAAGCAATATAAGTCTCTATGTTTACTTGGTTGGGTCTGAGCGGCTTCGGGACTGGCGGGTGACAGAGATTGTCCTGACTGTGGGCCAGGCAGGAAAACTCCAGCTACAAAAGCTGTTGTTTTAGTTAGGATTTACTATTGCTATGATGAAACACCATGACAAAAATAAAGTTAGGGAAGAAAAGGGTTTGTTTGGCTTACACTTCCATATTGCTGTTCTTCATTGAAGGAAGTCAGGACAGGAACTCAAACAGGGAAGGAACTTGGAGGCAGGAGCTGATACAGAGGCCATGGAGGGGTGTTGCTTATTGCCTTGATCATAATGGCTTGTTCTGTCTGCATTTTTATAGAACCCAGGACCCCCAGCCCAGGTATAGCACCACCCATAATGGGCTGGGTCATCCCCTAACAATCACTAATAAAGAAAATGCTCTACAGGCTTGCCTATAGTCCAATCTTATGGAGGCATTTTCTTAATTGAGGTTCCCTCATCTCAAATGACTTTTATTTGTGTCAGGTTGACATAAAACTATCCAGCACAGTTTCGAACTATAAGTCAGAGTTGTAGCAGTCCCACTGCCTAGTACAGTCACTGGCTTTTCAACCATAGCTCATAACCTGATCTACTTACCAGTTAACCTCTGGAAGACATGTTTGTTTCATCTGAAAACTGTGCTATCAATACCAGCTATAAATACTTATAAAAATTAAGTGGCATCATCCAACAAATGTTCTTAGTATAGTACCTGTTTTGCAAGAGATATTCAAAAAATTTCAGCTATTCTGATTTTCAAACAGAAACAAATAATTTCTCAGTTTACTATACTATTTTTAAAGTAAGGATGAGATACTCTTGTTATGTCTCCCTCCCTACTCACTGGTCCTCAAGCAATCTCAGTAAGTAGTACTAGGAGATATACCCTGAAGTGTGCAATTACTCTTCCTCAGATAGATGTAACACGTTTAGTGATGTGTTTGCCAGTTTGACAAATCCTTATTAGAATAAAATGAATTAGTAGTGGAATCCATATCATCCATCTGACACCTTAACTGATTCATAAAATCCTCATATTGTAGGCTGCAATGCTTTGCCTACGAGGCTGAACACTTGTAGGGTAATGATGGGTAATTTTTCACTTCATAGAATTTAAAATTGCTATGTGTTTTACAGACTCTCCTTTTCTGAACTTAATAGCACACTGTAGGAAAACAGAAGTTATTTCTATGTAACGTGTAGTTTATTTTTTTTTAAAGAAAAGCTTAGTCAGCAAACTAGTTTGCCTCTCAGACATTAGGACCTAAGTTTGATTTCTAGAATCTACAGTTTTTCTTTCTTTTCT
>CABHPQ010172491.1:0-26896 GCA_902168405.1 Peromyscus aztecus
TCACATAGTGCTACAATCATTTTAAAATGTTAATGATCTTGACTAACAATTACACTGGATTTGGTTAGAAAGGAAGACTTGTAGCTTTTTATCCTCTCCTAACTATGAAAATGATGATATTCTCTGTGTGGTTAAAAAAAAATTCATCTATTTAAGTGGCCTAGTACTGCCCCTCTGCATTTAAAATTCATGCCCACTGATCTATTGCTCACCATTTGTGCTGGAAAAATTAATAGGAATTACAGGACAATGTCAGTGGCCTTTCTTCTCCTCCTACTCCTGTGTATAATCAGGCGCATCCTTCTCATCAGCAGAGTGCTTATTAAGACTACTGAGAAAAACTTTGAAAGGGAGCCTGCAATAGAGAGAGTGCATGACCCTCTGAACATTACTCTTTCTTAGAGACAAATGCAGATAAATGACGGTTTTATATGTGTTATATGCATCCCTTTGTAACAATGTGCTGCTTTCAAAAGGCTGTTCAGTTATTTTTGTTTGCTTGTTTTGATTTATTCAGTTCCATTCTATAATCATGAGTTTGACCTTTACATTTGCCTGAAAGTGCTCCTTTTGCAAGGAATAATACTATTTATAAGAATGTCACTGTGCTGATTATATTTATATATTAGCCATGCACCATGATGGAAACAGGCATAGATTAAGAGTAAATAAGAAGAGATGCCCTAGAGCTGTTTCTACCGATCAGAATCAACTTACACCACCAGCAGCAATGAGGAATCCTTTTAGTTCCCCGTAGCCTTAGTTTATACATCTGTAATATTATCCATCGAAATATGTCCAACACATAGAAGAATCTGATTCGTTATATCTGGCAGATGTGTATGTTTTAAAATATCCACAGATAATTTAGATAACTGCCTCTGGCTGAGAATCAGAGGTCCGGAGTACAACTCAGAGGAGCATAGGTGTGCTACTGGTACTACTTTTTAAGATCTACCAGCTCTGCACACAGGTAGCGAAGGACAGTGTCTACTGGATATCAGGATTATTGCATCTTATTAGAGGTGATACCTGAAACCATATCAAATTCAGTAAGGGGGTAATTCATTAATATATGTTTATATCTAAAATTGATATCTAGATATATTTTTATGTATGTTTTATATCTAGAATTAATTTACTCCCCTTTATCCCCTCTTTCCCTTTCTTTCTTTCCCTTCTTTCTTCCTTCTCTTCCTTATTTTGAAGGCAGCTGTTCATACTACCATAACACCAGTGCACTCTTCCCAGATGTTATTTTGAAACATCTTCACAAAATCTCTTCATCAAATATGTCTTTAGTTTTCCTCCATATATCCCACACGTAGAATTTAAGCATCTTTTAATCCAAAGAGATGTGAAATTCTCCAACAACCTCTGACAGACTTTGTGGAAATGTAAGACATGGTCTCTTGGCAATATGAGTTATCTCATAGGATTATCTGCACCTCTGTAGTGTTCTTAAGATTAAATGATATGCACATGCTATTTGGCATGTATTTTATCTGAATTAAACAGTCACTGGGCTTGTTTTATGTGATCTGAAGTAAGATAGCTACTCTGTCAGAACCGGTCTATGTTGTCATCTTTTCTGAGGGTTTAACTATGTGACAATTGATCAGCAAGTTTATGTTACAAACTCCCTTAGCACAATTTATATTACACTAGTTAATTCTACAATCAGGTTACTGCACGTTAACCTTTCTGGTAGCTTTATTTACATGCATGATTATTCGATTTCATACTTTATCCAGTTGTTCTTTGTGGCCTACTAGCATGAAAAGAAAAAACACCTTTAAAATTAATTTTTTTTCATGCCAACATCTCTTAAAGGAAAAACCTTAATAAATAGAAAGTCCTTTTATTAAAGACTTTCTGGAAATATAAAGAAGCCATTAATACAAAACAGTTGTACTGTATAAAATATATTGCTTGTGCTGAAGCTGTTTATGACACCTCCACATCTAAATCAGTGTTTATGTCCCTGTACTCTCAAAGTTGCTATGAAGTTTCTTTTCAAACAAACTGATACTGGGTTTTATTTTTCTCAAGTTCTATATATGATATTAGTCACAGTTGCAATTATGCTTTTAAAAATAAATTTTGTGAGTAGTATTGTTCCATAAGTCATTTTATGAAGATCTGAAAGCAGGCAGGAGAATTGACTTTCAGGGTTATTCCACAGGGTGTCTATCTACATAATGCGCCACAAATGGTCATTGAAGGAACAATATTCTTGCTATAAATAGAGAAAACAACTCTAATTCATGACAAGTAAGATTGTTACATACTTGAAATTAGAAAGAGTTTCCTAAATCTTCACGAAATTTTATATTTAGTGATGAAACATTATAAGATTTCCTTTAAAATATAGAAGTATGAGAAAGTGTTGAGATCATCAGTACAAAAAGCTAAAATATGTAATGATTGGGGATGTTATTGCATATGTAATGATTGGGGATGTTATTGCATATGTACATATTCACAAACCTGATATAAGTATACAGAAATCCAGGGATGATTAGGCGAGTCTTTTCAAAAGATCTTATATCAAGTTTAGAATGAGACGCAGAGACAACAGATGTCAGACCTTAGAAAAGTCATATAAAATTAATTGCAAATTTTAAAAGGAAAAATTAAAATAATTTATCTCACGTAATATAGTATCCTGTAATATCTCTCCCCATTTTACGTTTATAAGAGTTGGTGGTAAAGAATTCTAGAATAGTGCAGATCTACTTCATGTGTCTGTAGCGTTTGCTCCTTGCTCTGTGTCTTCTATGGTAGAATTGAGGAGAGCACACGTATAGTGAAGGTATTGTCACTGCTTGAAGAATTTGACTTGTGATTATGGAAGCTAGAACACAGATGGCCATGGCTAACTCCTGGATGGAAACCTAAGAAATCAAAGAGAAAAGAGTGGTCAAGCTGCTCTGAGGGAATAAGTAAAAGGTGGTGGCTAGCCTGCACCAGAGGTTAGGTTGAAGGTGGCATAACTGCTTTTGGTGGGTAAGATCTGAGTTTTGCGAAGAAAAGAACTGCCCTATCAATATTTTTAAAAATATTTGTAACAGAGGGTAGTGGTAGGATCCTGTGCGATACTTGATAGTGATGGACCAAGGACAGGTACAGAGACTGAAAGCAAGTCACATGCTGGCCCTGACCTTGAAAATGTAGCATGAAGGGAGCAAGCAAAGAAAGCAGTAGAAGTTCCCACATTAGGATCACATTTAGCTATTTCCCAGATCCAGTTAACGAAAAGCCAAGGACTATTTTTATTTTAAAACAATTAAATCTCTTAGATGTATTTTCTAGATAGCAAATCAATCCAACTTTGATTTCGAAAGTTGAAAGTCAAAAACTTGGCAATCTAAATTTTAAGAAGAAAATTGGTAAATAGGAATGTCGTATTCTAGATGTCAGAAGATGATGCCCCAACACTGTGGAGAAACCCCAGGTGACCGTCCAGGCAGCTGGCTGTTTCTGTCAACTCACATTTTTTTTCTGGAATCTGCTTGCGTGCACTTCCTGTTTTTATTTTTTATTAGGTACTATTATTTCCTTCTTAGGTCTCTGAGGGAATTGAAGATTAGTTAGTTATAGTTGAAGATTAGATAGTTATAGTTATAGTTTTCTGTTAATAATTTCAGAAAAGAAACTCACTAAAGAGGTGTAAGTGTATAAATTTGAAAGACATTATAAGATAGTTCTGTTAGTAATATAAGTTAGGATATAAAGTGAATCAGGTACATTTTGGACTTACCAAAATAGGATTGATAATGGAATTATTTTCTCTGAATTTGTCAAATACAAATGGACTAGACACTGTTTAGGTATTTATTGCTTGTTTATGTGGTATATAGTTATTGTACTTTTGTATATAGCTTTTCTTATATTAGTTGTAACTTTTTTCCTTTTTTTCTTTTTATTAAAATAGAAAAGGAGAAAAAGAATTTGTACTGTATCAAGCTGATAATAGAAAAAATAAATAAATAAAAATGAAAGAAACCCAAATAAATAAATAAATGAACTAACAAATAAAAAAAGTTGTTTAAAATTACAGAATGGTTAAGAGTTTAGTATCAGTATTATGCTCAAGCAATAAGAAAATGGAAAATAACATGGTACAAAATAGAGCTGCATACGTGTGAGTAATTAATTTTCAAGAGCTTCATTAGAATTCAGCAGGAAACAGACTGTTGATTGTAGCCAATAAATATTCTGAGATAATTGGGGGAGGAGGGAATAGAAGTATACCTTACAGACTGAATAAAATAGATTCCAGGTAAATTAAAGACAAAATATTCAAGGCAAGAAATTTAAAAAAAATTAAGAAAAGCAACATAGCAAACAGTCTGACCTCAGAGTGAACCACTTCTATCACATACAAAAATATTATCGAGGCAAACTCCAAAATTGACTTGGTTAACATTAGAAGCATCAATAGACTAGAAAGCTCCACAAATTTAATGAGGGGTAAAAAGCAACAGAGTGTGAAAAGTACTAGGATGTGTTGACTAACTTTAATTAATAAAACAGAACTTGGTATGAGAAAATATCCAAATGATGAGTTAACATATGAAAAGACGCTCCCTGTCACTAGTAATTAGGAAATGGGTGATTATCGCATCATTTGAATGCAAAAAGCTCCCATATTCTAATAAAGAGTGACATGCAGCAACATTGAAAGCATGGCAAATATACAGAACTGGGAATTCCAAAGTACTGTTGGTGAGGACTATAGTTCTGTAGAATCAGACAGTTTAGGAAGAAACTTCACAAACCTTTGGAGTTCAAGATATCCACAGCCTACAGCATATGGATTCCCTGAAACAGACCCTAGGTAGCTCCTAATCGCAAGCATATTGAGATATCCCCAAAAATTCTCACTGCAGATCTGACAGCACCCATTATGTCCTCTAACAGAGCTCAGATCCACACATTCTTACAATCAAAGAGTATCCTGCACTTAAGTAAAGTAGGTGAATGGGACAGTTTGGTACACAGTGGAAGGAAATGTTTATTTTTAGAGGAATACAAAATGATTACAGATAGAATACAGTAGTAAAAGTAAGTGGGCAGGTGGAAATGCTAGCTGGAGTCCTGCTTCTCACGAACAACTCTCTTCCCTTTGTCACCTAAGCCCTCCCTAAATACAAGAGCATTTAACATGTTTACTTTAACTACTACATCCTTCACACCAATTCCCATAAGTCTTAAAATTAGACTCAAATATTTAAATATACTCTAATTATAATGATAGTGTTGGAGTTGAAACATACCACCTGTTTTTGCTATTTCCTCAGCACGTAACTGTAGACCATCCTTATTTTGTTTAGAAAGTTTTATCTAGCTTGGACCCTAATTCCTTGGTTAAGTCTATTCATAAAATTTGAATTTTACAATAGCATTTTAGGTAATATGATAGAACATCGGCATTTGTGCTGATTGTGATGACGAGAACCTGTAAAAAAAAATCCATCAGTAATTTGGGAATGATAGTAAGAGGCATATAATCATTTGATTTGTTAAAGATTTATTAAAGGACACTATTTCCTAAATAGCTAGCTATTGGCAATTAAAACAAGATTACTCTTTAGAAGAAGTAAAATGCTCACATTGCATTTATCCATGTCTTTAACAAACACCTGTAGCTAAATTCATTCACAGCAGCGAAACCATAGAAAATTGTGAAATGAATAATAACCTCGTCACAAGTCTCAGAAATAGCACCACACTGAACATTATAATTCATGCAGAATCTGAAGGATTTCTGAGTAAAGAAGAAAAACCCTAAGAGAAAATTTCAGTACTAAAATAAGTAGCCATGCTGTAGTTTCCGGTAGAGAATAGGTGCTTTCAAATACTCTCCAGAGATGCTTTTTCAGCAGTAGACTTTAACAAAGAAATATGTAAGAACTCTGACCAAGGAAACTACACAGATCTTAATATCTTACGTCTTTACTTCCCAAGCTGCCCATATTTTATTTCTTGGTTTCTACACCCAACAATGAATAACCATTTATTTTGCACATTTTGATTCTTATGATCAGTCATTACATCTCACAAATAGAAGCATAATGAGCATAGATGCATTATATACTATTTTCATAATATGACTATTAAATTTCTTTTGCTCTTAGCTTCACCAAGCATCTCAATGACACACCTTTACAATGACGAGTATTTCATATTTTTGTCTCTTTTAATATTGCAACATTATTATTTTAGGTTCTTTTATGTGATTTTTGGTCAAGATAGCTGAGATTTTGTGAATCTATGTCAAGAATATTATCAAGGTTCATTTTTCCCATTACCCATCTTATTTTAAAAAAGAAAGTCAATGTAATACTCCTGTAGGTAATCTAATATAGAACAAACCTAGTTTAAAGGCTTTGTGTTTTTTTTTTTCCTTCTTATTTCAAGTTAAAAGCTGATTTGTGGAAGATGGAAAATAGGGACCTGGTTACATAAACCTTAAATAACTAGCTTTGAAAGTTCTAGAATTCAGACAGGGAACCAAAATTCAGTCACTTTTTTTCCCCCTAGGTAAAACTAGCCAGCGTACTCTAAAGTTGTAGGGCCTGACCACCATAAGCCTAGCACAGGTGAGAAAGACACAGGGTAAGAAGACTACAAGTTGTGTTGACTTTTCCCTCACCAATCGAACAACTTTTCTTAGAATTCCATAATGTAACATAATATTCAGTCATTCATATTTCTTGTAATACAGAAACTTACTAATATTTTATAAGCAAGTAAGCTGATTTTAAAAGTGCTGAAATTTACAAAACAATCGATGAAACTGGAAATGATTATATTAAGCAGTTAGCTCAGAGTCAGACAAATAATACATGTGTTCTTTTATATGCAGATTATAGGGTTTTGTGTGTGTGTGTGTGTGTGTGTGTGTGTGTGTGTGTGTGTGTTTGAGGTAGGCATAGGACATGCAACTAGAATGGGGATCTTGAGAAGGGAAAATTAGTCTGTTTTTTATTAATAATTTTTTTCATTTATTCTGCACCTCGACCACAGTTTCCCCTCCCTCTTTGTCTCCCCTGCCCCAAGACCTCCACAAACAGATCAAGCTACACAACTGTCACACATATGTAGAGGGCCTAGGTCGGTCCCATGGCAATTCTCTAGCTGTCAGTCCAGAGTCCGTGAGCTCCTGTGAGCCCAGGTTAGTTGCTTCTGTGGGTTCCCTTGTGATGACCTTGACCCCTCTGGCTCCTACAATCACTCCTCCATCTCTTCACTAGAATTCCCAGTAGTCAGTCCAGTGCTTGGCTGTGGGTCTCTGTATTTGTTTCCATCAGTTACTGGATGAAAGTCTTGCATGACAATTAGGGTAGTCACCAATCTGATTACTGAGGTAAGCCAGTTCAGGCAACCTCTCCACTATTGCTAGGAGTCTTAGGTGGGGTCATCCTTGTGAATTCCTGGGAGTTTCCCTGGTACCAGGTTTCTTCATAACCCCAAAATGCCACAACCCCCATCAAGACAGCTCTTTCATTACTCTTCTCCTCCTTCCCCTGCCTTAACCTGCCCAATCCAATTCCTCAAGTTCACACACCCCTGCCCTGCCCCCACTCCAGGAGACGAAGGGATAATGAGGACATAATGGAGACTGTGGTCAGTGGTCATAAAGGAGCAACAGCATGGGTAGTGTACTACGGAGGCAAGTGTTGGAAGAACAAGAGCAAAGCGTGTATGATCATACAAGAAACTCAAAACTTTGCATCCTAAGTTTAAAAGATGCACTCTTTTGTCACCAAAATCCTAAAGTTGAGGTACCTGCACAAAGTTTACGATAAGAAAGAGCCTCTGAAAAACAAGAAATTGATAATGAATTATAACATTATCAGAATTTGATTTTGCTAATTTTTTTTCAATAACAGATTTAACAAGAATCGATGGCTAGTATTGAGAAACTATACATCATTAAGCACTTTTCCATAAGACGGATATGAACAATAAACTGATTATATAAATTTTAATATTTGTTAACAGTCATGTTCCCTTTCATTTTTATTATATACCAGTTGAATGAGATTGTTTTCCCAGTTGTGTTCTTTAACCTCACAAGTTATGTAGAGCGTTTTGCTATCCTTTCCAAAAGTGTAAAACCTAACTTCACTTTTGTTTGTGTCTTAGCCAAATTTTACAAGATTACATTCTTAATCTTGACATTCAGAGGAGACATCCCATGATGCTGCAAATGTTGCAGCAGGGTTAAGGGGAGAGAATGCAGTGTCTCTAAGAACGCTCCACCCTGTCTTCAATATGCTTGAGTCTCAGTGGTAGGCTGGGAAAGAACAGAGTCTCCAAGTCTCTGACCTCATCAGAGAAGTCGGTTGTGTCAGAGTGTTATGACCTTTAATTTGTTAAGTCATAGAGGGAATTAGTGATGCAATCTTTGCCTGTATCAAATTCTTCTCCAGTTCATTTTGTGATGCTGAAATAATTAAAAGAAAATTCCAACCATCGCAAGCTTTTTATTTGTTTGCTTTTGTTTTGTTGTTGTTTCTGAAACAAGATTCCTCTGTATAGCCCTGGTTGTCCTGGAACTCATTCTGTAGATCACAGAGATCCACCTGCCTTTGCCTGCTGAGTGCTGGGATTAAAGGTGCATGCCACCACCTCCTGGGATGCATTTTTCCTTAAAAAAATCTAAATGAAAATTAAGTAATGATAAATATAGAACCCAATAATAATTTTATAATCATCATGTGTTCGGAGTCAGTGTTTTTGCTACCTACTACTTTTATCATATTCAAAAATACATATTGTTCAGGGATTAGAGATTTGATATCCTCCTTGATCCAGGTTAGTAATAAATGCCACTAACCTTTCTGACATGACTATCGTATGGACATGTTAAACACCAACTAAAATGGAAGGCTGCATTTGATTGCCCACAATAAATATAAGAACGGATTGCTGGTAAATATTTAAAGATGGGAAACTATGTAATAGGTTCATTGATAAGGATAGAAATTTAATTTCACTGCACTGATAGATTTACATATGAAATTATTTTAAAGTAATTTAAAATACTACTGAGCTCTATCATGGGGAATTTAAAACACCAGTAGAGGGTGTTTGCATGAGCTTGCCTGATTGCCCAATTGATTAACAATTGTTAAACTTGTACCTTAATTTATCAATTGATAAAAAAAGGTGATCAAACAAAAGATACACTGTGACACCCTGCACATCTGGGCATTCCTTTTAGTTATCTTTCCTCTGCACGCAGAAAAGCCAGGCTTTTGTCTATAAATGACCATGTCTAAGCCACAAATGACAGATTGTGTCTAACAGGAAGGTGATCTTAAAAGAATTCCAGGAAGTAATGAACAAAGCTGAAAAAGAAAAATAGTGGATTTTGACAGCTAGGGAAGCATTAGGAAAGCAAAGATTTGAATCTGTTACTCAAGTTCACTCTGAGCTTTGTACTGTTTGGAAAAGTAGAAACTCTGTCTAGCCATGGAGAAGCTAGTTAGATGAGACAAATAAACCAGGGGAAATTGAGTTCCTGTTTTCTGTGAATTGTCTCCTCTCTACTATTTTCTTTCTCTATTTTACTTTTAATGCCAAACTTGAGTAAAATGGAAACAAAGGAAAGTTGCTCCTACTTATTTTAAGTTAAAAATGTTCTTCACAAGTCTAATGCTGTTATATATTATCTCCAAAGATTCCTTAGGTGTGGCTTTCCCTTAAGAAGTCTATTTTTGCAGTTAGGCTTTGTTTGTGTGTTTCTCGGTGAACAAGCATCACCTCATATTACACACACACACACACACACACACACACACACACACACACACACACACCAAGAGACATTATTATGTACACGTTAGTGTTCCTTATAGCATTTCATTTAGGCTCACACAGTTTGAGTAGAGAGGTATATTGTGTGAAAAGCACAAAGAAACAGTAGACAAATTTTTGTTTTTTGGAAAAACATTGGTATCTGTGGAAGTATTGTATTTAGTCTGCCATTTTTAGTATACACATTTCTATTTATTCAGACATATAAATATATAGTGTTGGGTATCTCTCCCAAAACAGAACCTTACAGTAACTCACTTGATATCCTTATGGTTCGGGCTACATGAAGATCAGAGTGCCAAACGGGTCCAAGTGAAAGCACAAGAATAATACATATTTGATCAAGATTTACTTGTATACTAAGAGATGATTGGCAGAGAACAAGCAATATTAAGCACTCAGCTACTCAGAGGAACTGCACTGAATACATAGCCAAGAATACCATCTGTTGAATATGAAATTCTTGGATCAAGACATTATAGATACATTTCCCCAAACAGCAGGGACAGAAGTCTTTCTGGAAACAAAATCACAACAGGGTTGCAGAAACACCCAGTGAGAGAGAGGCCAATAACTGTTCGCTGCATCGTGGGGAGCAGACTCACTCACTGCTAGTGCAGAGTGTGATTAATTACAAGGCACGGTTCACGATGGTGGGAGTAAATAAATGTGTGGCAGGCAGTCACCCTGCTCAAGTAATTTCTAAATCAGTATATCAACTACTAGCCATGGGGCTATCAAAATCTTTTCACCTGCTGTGATATCTGCACATTTTTTCACTCTCAGAGTGCACAGTGCTGCCTGCCACACATTGTGGTTTATAAAGATTACAGAATGATGCCTGTGTGGTAGTCAGTGGGAAGATGCACTTAAAACTATAGACAAATGATTAGATGATAGTTATCCCCAAGGTAGCACTCACATACAATCACACACCTTTATATTTGCATGTTTTTCTTAGGACAACTGTAATGTGTGTGCATGTATGTCTGTGATAAGCAGAATCATCTTTAGGGCATTTGTCTAGTATCTGGGGAGAGATGGTTGTTGGTATACAAATAACCGATGCAAATGAAAGGTGTCAGAGATTGGCAGGTAGGAAAAGTGACAGAGTGAGAAAAATAAGAGAGGGAATGCATATGCTAATGAGAAGACTCAGCTTCCCTTACCTGCACCCATTAGGAAAGCTGGAAACCACTATGAAGGAGATCAGAATGCTGAT
Source organism: Peromyscus aztecus (assembly GCA_902168405.1). Lineage (NCBI taxonomy): Eukaryota > Metazoa > Chordata > Mammalia > Rodentia > Cricetidae > Peromyscus > Peromyscus aztecus. The sequence goes on from CABHPQ010172491.1 coordinate 11,057, forward strand.
GAGATCAGAATTTATCTTAATTGTTCCCTTTCCTGTCTTTCAAGCTAATTGTATGGGAACATTTTATCTTATTTTTAAACTGAAAATTTTGGTAATTCGGTCCTAGAATTTTGACCACAGGAAACAGTTAATTATTATTAATATATAATAGGTACCCATTAATTAGTTAATGGGAAGACTTGCTGGTCCTGTGGCAGAGAAACACTTTTTTTTTTCCTTTTTTTGGTTTTTCGAGACAGGGTTTCTCTGTGTAGCTTTGTGCCTCTCCTGGAACTCACTTGGTAGCCCAGGCTGGCCTCAAACTCACAGAGATCCGCCTGGCTCTGCTTCCCGAGTGCTGGGATTAAAGGCGTGTGCCACCTTCTTAACCTTCTTAGTACTTTATATGCATTAACTTACTGCTCTCCTTTACCAGTTAGGAAGGAGGAGATACAGTTAAAATTCCTAACTGCCTCTGCAAGGAACTAGAGAGTTTTATGTACAATGACAGAAGTCATGTAGCAAATTAATTTGAAACTATTCCCAACTACCCTATTTTATATTAAAACAAGCTAGGGTGCCCTTTTAATACATGCTTTGGGGTCTGTACATTCCCACATGAAGGCTATTTTTCACAGGCTTGGATAGGGCATTAGTTGGGGACACTGCCGTTTTCTGAGTCATTTAGAGAAAGAAACCAAGAACCTATTGGTCTTGGAAGATGCAAAGGAATTTGCAAGTTCCAGGTACCACTTCTACCAGCAAACTATAAGCAGTATGCATAGCACAGAGTAACTTGGATGAACTCAGTTTTATAAATCAACACTGAAGGCTCAGTTTCTTCTCCTTAAATTTACCAGGGCTTTTCTCTGTGTCTCATGCATGCCACGGATTGATTTGGCAATGCACTCTTGTTTGCCTTCTTTCTGGGTCTTGGGTTCTTGAAGGTACATGGTTTAATAAGTTTTATAAGATAAACTACAGCCATTAAAAAATACATGTCAATGATATCAGTGATAATTACCAAATTTATGAAAAGAATATTCTCTGAGTGATTTGACTTGAAACATTATTGCTGACTCCTTTAAAATGAATATTTGGTTTTTCAGTACAAAAAGGGTGCATCTTCTCTTTGATAATTTTTGTATTAATGCCTGTCATCTTTTCAAGGTAATCAGCTTACTGAAAGCATTTAAAAATAACTACTCTTAATTCTTTCCACCTACCTAGCAAGCACAATGAAATCTTCCAATACCTTAAATGTTTTAAATAATAATATACATGCAGATATTTGCACTAATATTTGTTTTGACAGTATTGAAGAGTATATCCTGTTTAACACCCCCCAAATGTCCCACACTTACCATTTATGCCTTGCCCGCCTAATCTGGCCTCTTCACATTACACTTTTGAACTATTTCAGACATGTTATCTTGTAACTCTCAGTGAGTCTAAAAAAAAAAAAAAAAACCAGTTAGGAACACTGCTTGTTTATTTTAGATAAGTGGGTTCCTGGTCATTCATCAGCTCTCACATTTAAATTGTCCACATGCTGGTGACATGATGTTGTTGGCAAAAGTTTGCAAAGTTAATAGAGGAGGTATTATTGAGCTATGTGTTTGAAACGTTTTTCTATTATAAAGTCTAAAAATGTTATGGTTTAAAAAATACATAATAAAGCATATTTTTAGGAACAGAAAAAGATCTTGTAATAAAAACAGTAAGAACATACTTGCCTCTTAAAGGCCACCTTGCTATTTTAACAGTTTAAAGATTTTTGGCTACTTTACCAAAATATTCAATGCCAAGATTTCTTTGTTTCTTTCTTTCTTTCTTTTTTTTTTTTTACTTTTCTTGGCATTACTTACATGTGAATCCAAGCAAGGTTGTAAATTAATCTTTCTTTTGATAGGTATTGTGTCAAAAATGGCTTAAATCATAACTATGTTTTTATATTGTGCAAGTCCCAGTTTAGAAACATTAAGGCTAAAATTCGAATAGTGACATACATAGATATGATTTCTTACTTGAGAAGCTATAAAACCATTTTAGAAAAGCTCTCTGCAACAATTTTCATTTTTCCCCATAATTCTGCTTAATGATGCTCCTTGAATAGTAATTTCAGCTAATGGAGAAGTAACATTATATTCAGAGAATCATCAACTAACTCTCAGAGTCTTACAATAAGGAACTACCCCAAAATGGCTATAATAATGAGCTCAGCAGTTGAGCTTTCATACATTACTGTTGAGTAAAGTGAGCCATTTTCTCTTACAGGCCCCAGATAACTTAGTGAGAGTTTAAAGCTGCTCATCAAATGCAATTTGACCTAATAATTACCCCTGAAGATGTGATTAAGAAACACCTGACTCAGATGTCATGCACATATGCACACCACAAGTCATCACCCCTTCCTCTCCTTTGATTTTAGTGGCTGAATGCCAAGTCAGCAGGCTCTGAAAACTGGCTTTCCCTTTATAGTTTATTCAGGTCATTACACTTACACCATGTGGGCCTAAGAAGAAGTGGTCTTTTATGTGTGCAAGAATTAAATGCTTGTAATATTCTCCACAATTATGTAAAAATGAAAAGAATTTAATTATTGTCTACCAATGCCTTGTAAGATACCCTAAATATAAATGCTATTAAATACTGGAAAAAAAATGACTCACACAGTATGAACATGTGCTGTAATTACACTACTCTGAACATACTCAACCTCCTCCGAATAAAGTGGGAATGCAATAGTTTAAGGATGCCAAAATATTTTCTTCCTTTAATACACAGCATCAATTTTTATGCAAAATATTGCTTATTAATCTTTGTAGTTTACAAATTAATGAGAAAATACTGGGTATAATTATTTTTACTGTGCATAATTATTTTTACTGAATATATTTATTTTTGAAATTTTTGCTCTAAATTTGTGTGCCCGAATTCTAAAGAAAGAATGTTACCTCAGTTTTGTTTTGATTTTTAATAACTTGTAAAAGCTTATGACCAAGACTACAAAAGTTAAATATTATACCACAGTAGAGTGAAAATATCTTGATGAAATGAAGTTAATGAGTAACTTTATTACGATTTATCTCAGCATAATCAATTTTTGACATGAGATAGTAATTTGTCATTATCAATATACAAACCTAGCTAACTTCATTTTTTAGACTTCTATTTTTAGAACATTTTTGTGGACATGTTTTATTTTATCTGTTGAAAGACAATTTCTGAACTTACTGATGAGAACTGGGCAATTTGGTGATGTAATAACAAGGTGACATCACTGACTGTTTAATGCATCCAACACTCCATGGAAATCAACAGGGAAGAGCAAGTGCCTAAACAAAAGCAGATTTAAATACACAGTGTAGAGGTCATATATGTCTTACCTGAATATATAAAAGTCTCTGCACGGTTTTTAGCTACAGATGGATTTTGTTTAGATAGTTTACATTTTCAAAAAATTAAAAATTAAAATATGTTCTCAATTTATTAAGAAGCTTTAATTATCCCTTGTATGACTAAGGAACTTCAAAAATATGGAAAATATTATTTATGTTCATTGATAGGCAGCTGGGTTCATAAATATATAACAAATGTTTATGGTCAAATACTGGTTTGTGGTCTCTGTTGCATGCTGTTATGTCTTACTAAAATGAAAAGTTTCAAGTAAAAATGAATTTGATGCAAATAGACCTCTGCATCACAATTAACTCCCATTTACTCTCTCAGGTACCATGAACAAACCTTACCCCTCCAATCTATGTTATGTAATTTCATACAATATAGAATTCTTATTCTACTTACTTCTTTATAAATAAAGCTTCCACTTAACTCTATAATTTCAGAACTTAGAAACACATAATGTGAGATTCAAGATGTATATAATCAAAGACTGGAGCTACATGCTCACATGATTAAAGCAAATGAAAAACTAGAAGTATTTATAATCGTTGAATTGTGAAATTGCAATCAGGCTCTATCTGAAGTACTGTGATTTCCACTTTGGAGTTTGTTGCATTAATCCATCACCTGATGGAGTTACTACTATTCTTTCCCTAGAGGGGTGTTCAAATTTTCTGCACACTCTACATCAGTAGAAGCTGCCTAATTGCATATTCTCAACAGTGCTTGGTACAACATTGATACTCAACAAGGTTCTATCAGTATTTCTTATGTACTTGGAAACATTTTATTTCTGTATATATAGGCTATGACATTAGCCATGTCCATACAAACATAATAGCAAGTCCCCCAATCTTAGTCTTTGTTAGTTAGGAGATTAAAATACTAGGTGAAATTTGCAGGATCTTGTAAGGATAGACATGAGGGAAAGGCAGAAATGGGGAATTTATGCTGCTGACACAAGCTCAGGGAATCACTTGAGGTGGATAATCTCTTTCTTCTTCAGAGGTAACTGGTAAAATGTCTCTGAGAGCATATTTTGAACTAGCATCACCATTGAAAAGTCTAGTGATTCTTAACTGCTTAGAGATTTTGTGATGCTTTACGAAAATGATGAAGGTCAAAATCTTCTCACTAGTAAATTATATACATTAACCCAGAATCACACTTTTGCACACAATTCTGCATACATATTCGGGAATACCAGTTTATGCAGACAGTTGAGATGCAGTATAAATGCCTCTAATTATTCAAAGTTTGTATCATAAATAGGTTGAGTAAAACCCTAGAGAGATATCTGACAGCTCACTTCCACTGGCCTTCTCTGAAATGTCTAAAGTATCTAACCATTTGTGCTGGGGAATATTCAAGCAGAATCTCATTTAATGCTTACTTTCTCTATTCTCATGACTGACTAGGGAGATGCAAGAGAAACCTGTGTGTCCATCTTTTGTCAGAGACTGATAAAATTCTATTGCCCGATTTTTCTAGGGAAGGTATTTCATCCTTATCAGTATGTGTGCCTCTGCACAAGTGTGTGTGTGTGTATGTGTGTATGTGTATGTGTGTGTGTGTGTGTGTGTGTGTGTGTGTGTGTGTGTGTGTTTAATCTCTGAGGCATGCTGGCCCACTTCTCTATTGTTGGCTTCTGCATCTATCCACCAAAGAATAATTTGCAGTAGGAAATCAGCTTTCCAATGACAGGCACTTGGATGCTGTATTTTTATTTCCCACAGATATTACCTGATTTTAAACAGAATAGGATGGTCTTTGCTATAAACCACAAGGAATTATTTTGACTCTCCTACAATAAGTGCTTTGTGACAAATAAAAATAGCAGGAAGACTCATCTCCATTCCGTGCATTTTATTACCATTTTAGGGAGAATCGGTGACAACACAGCTTGCTTTCCTCTTGCCCTGAGTGATAGTCAAAAGGCAAAAAATACTTTTGCATCATTCTTGATACATAAGTGACACATTAGACATTAGACTTACATAGCAAGAATGATGCAAACATATTTTTTTTTTTTTTGCTGTGGAATTGACTTCTAGACTTCTTTCTGGTTCTGAATGTTCATTAACAACATACCCTCCAAGATCATTCTTGATATGGTTAGGTAGAAAAAGAGCTTTGAATTTCTTGAGTGACAGAAATGCTGTACTTCTCTTCTACAGGTATATTTGGAAGTTATAGAAATGATGCTGTAAATCAGAGCAAAATTTCCATGTATGCTATACAATATTATATGCTATACATATATTAGTTAGGAGAAAAATCTTCTCAGTTGTGGTTTTTTAAAAATATTTTTATTTTATAATTACTTTAATCTTTTAACTCAAACAGAATTTGTTGAAGAGGCGCCACTATAAACATTACTACTCTACAGGATGCCATTTTGGTTGCCTCCTACAACCTACCCAATGTTTCTGTGAATACAGAAGTTTATACTTCTGGGACTTTTTAAAAGACAACAATATAAACCAAAACAAACTAAGTAAGATCATATGTGAGAAAGCTTATTATAAACAAAATAAGCTATCTCAAGATAATAAAGCAGCTACTGTATAGCTATCCGGTCATTCAAGTCAGTTAATGAGTTCAGCTGATAACTGTAATCTTTAGGTGACATTCCCTCTTCCATCCTTGTACACCATTCACTGCAGACATGTTTTTTAGGGCATACATTGCAGGTTTATTTTCATCTATGTATTTGGGGACATCTCTTCAATTTCCACATTCTCAAAACAGTGACAATACTTGTCTATTATTGTCCCAAGCAGTGCTTGAGTTAATGCATGTGGAAAGAAATTTGTAAATTAATATTAGTAAAGAGGAAGAAAAAAGTGATAGTTCCATATTTACAAATAAAAGTCACCAAAAAAAAACCAGTCTGCAGAAATGTTATTGGAATTTCCATAGGTATCTTCAATAATCTCTATAACAGAAACATTCACTATATCTTGGGATCTGGTGAGCCAATCCACTTGGCTTTGCTTTAGAATGAAAATTGAATGACTGTCTGTCTACCAGATATTACATGAGAACATGTTAAAAACAAATCAATAAAATGGCTACATAACATGCTGTTGAAAAGACTGAAAAAATCTTGACAATGGATTTTGAGGTGAGTTGTGTATTTTGTTGGTAAGAATTGTTTTGGTTTATCTTGCAGAATCACAGACAGGTCCTACTGAGATAACAGAGAGCATTTCTGATAAACAGAAGCAAATCAGCAAGACACACACATCCAGCCGTGGGACTGGGAGCAGTTTCCCAGCATCTGTTAGAGACAAATGGAACTGGGGAGAGCTTTAGCAAAAATCCTGCCCTTCGTCCAGATACCACTGATAATGAACACATAACAAAAACGTAGGGTTCAGCTGAAGGCTGCTCCTCTAAAACACTGCCTGCAGCCAAAGCACATTTCCTTTTTAATCCTTAAAAACATTCAGGTTGAGCTTTCTGATCCATTTGACCAAAACTGTTTGCTTCGGGGGTGCATTATTTGGAAGTTAGTATCAAATATGAATTTATCATACAATTCCTCTGTTAATGTGAACAGAGAGATCGTTGGGTTTAAATATTAATGGCCAAACTAGCTTTTTTTTTAAAAATGTATAGTTATAAGGTAAAAAATAAATAAATATAGTACCTGCATTTATATTTTCAGAGACAAAAGACCTTGACCTGTAGGGAATGTAAAAATGTCACACAGTGACCTGAATTATAGACCTATACAGGAGTACAGGATTTGTTTATGGTGGCAACCATGGGTTTAAATATCCCTGGTGCTATTTTCTTTCTTTTTATTTTAGGCTATTAATTGTGATCATAGAAATTAGTCCCATGGGGGATTTTACAACTAGCGTAAATTATATTTCTTTGGTCTAGTGAGTCCCTGTGTGCCAACCAAGTTTCACCCTGAAGTGTGAAACAGGAGTATGATTAAGGGCTGCAGACACAATAGGAAGGAAGGGGCTCGATGGGTCCACCACTATGGGACTATATAACATTTCTCCTACTACTAAGTTTCCACTCTCTGCCACAGAGCTGTTCTCTGCAGCTCCTTTGAAGTGTTACCTTCTTAGGATACAACCTTTTCTTGCAAAATACCTTGTGGGAAGGTTTTTGTATCATTTCCTTTTCTGAGTCAAATTGTTATAAGTCATTCATTTTCATTTAAAGATGTTTTTGCAAAGATCTTGTCTTAGTCTCCTGGTGCTATAACAAAATACTGGAAGCTTGTTATAGTAATGAAGAGAAATTCCTTAGTCCACAATTCTGAATATTTGAGACTGGCTGAGGCAGAGTCTTGTGTCTTTCCAGAGTGAGAGGATGAAGAGAGTCTTGTCCAGACCCTGGACAGAAGGTTATTGGCCATTATGCCTCGAGGCCAGAGCCCTCATGGCCTCCTCACCTCCAAGGATTCCCACTGCTTTATACTGTCATGTTGTAGGTTGTGTTTCCAACACATGCACTTATGTGACAAAGGCTACTGTAGTGCTTTATATGAGTTTCCAACACGACACCATCTATAGGGGAAAGAACCAGGTCCCTGCAGAGCGACCCACACTGGTGGATTAAGCTCTGGAAATGAAGTAATCAATGGAGATATCCAAGAGGGAGATGATGTCCTTTGTAAACAACTAAACAATCTGGTCCAAAATACTTAAGAGATCCTGCACATCTACTACAGTATTCAGAAATTCTTTCTGTGAGTTTGTAGCCTGGTTCGCTTATCTTAGTATTGGATTAGTAGCTTTGATTCTAGATTTTACAGAATGGTTATTTCATCCTTGACGATGTATCAGCACACTGCTGCTTGGATTCTTAAATACGGGTCTACAGAAACATTAAGTTACCTTACAAGACTGAAGTTGAGTTACCTTACAAGACTTACAAAACATTGTTACCTTACAAGACTGAAATGGTCTTGGAACATTTTTACCCATGTAAATAGGTAATATAAGAGATGGTATATGGAAAAAAATCTAACTCATCATTAGAATTACTAGACTTCTAGTAAGCACAGAAATAATCTATATAGTAGTGGTTTTCAACCGTCCTAATGCTGCAACCCTTTAATACATTTCCTCATGTTGTGCTCACCCCCAACCACAAAATTATTCCATTGCTACTTCATAATTGTAATTTTGTTACTGTTAAGAACCATAATGTAAACATCTGTTATGTGACCCCTGTGAAAGGGTCATTTGACCTCCAAAGGGAGCATGACCCACATGTTGAGAATGGCTGCCATAGTGATTTTTTTTCTGATAAACTATATCTTGATCATGCAAACAAAGCAGTTGATAGTTGCTAACATTCCCCACATTAGTTCCTCAAATATTGTCAGTGATTTATAATATATGAAACTGTTCTCTGCTGTAAGATGCTTGGGAAGTGAGAAGGAATTATTTCTGGTCCCTGGAGTAGCTTTAGCTTAGATACACAAGAAAACCTATTTTTCAAGTTTTAAGTCACCTTTCCAAAACAGAAGAAGATGTGATCAAGCTTACATGAAAATGCTAGGTTGGGCTACTGACTCTGGAAACCAGGAGGGGAAAGGAAGCAATTGAGAGATATAAAAAGCATCTAGAGGAGAATTTCCATTCACCTTGCCTAAAATACTTGGTAGAAGCACACACTGTCAATTAAAACATAGCAAATTTAGAATTTCTTTTTGTAGCATATAATCAACCTGTGGAATTTGTAGTCTCATAAAATTGAATTAAAACTATATCTAGAGTTTAAAAAATAAATAGTTTCATGGTTGGAAAACATAAATGATGGTTTAGGAGTAATCAAATCTGTTGCTCAGACATAAATTGATATAAGAAAAAAAATGATTTCCTGTCCTGGAGTGAAACATAACTGCAAACATATTTGAGTTTATTTATTCTTAAGTGGTCAACTGGGAGTCATCGTAGAGAAAGTGTAGGTCATTGTTGCTTTACCTTGGTAAGGCTGTTTATTTGTCTCAAACATTTAAAGCTTAGATCCTTGTCAGTATGGGAAAAAGAACAACTCAGATTTGTAAATTCTATGCTATTTTATTTTCTTTTGCATCATAGAATTTGTTACTGAGTTTATTGTTTCCTCAGAAGTAGAAATAAACAAAACAACCTCCACAAGCACACTTCCAATAAAAGTTCATACACACTGCAAGAATATTAATTAACCTCTTTGTTTTTGGTGCAGAGATATTTTTCTATCTCTGGGTGTGTAGGTATTTAAGTATGCTTTTCTATTCAGATGGTTAGTGTGTGAGTGTGTGTGTGTGTGTGTGTGTGTGTGTGTGTGTGTGTGTGTGTATGTGTGTGTAGACAGTGGTGTAGGGATTTCCCAAAGTCTTATCACTACACAAATCGAAGAAGAGAATGCTTGCTTAGCTTGTCATTCTTCAGACTATGACATAGTAATACATTTATATTGTTAAATATATGTGTGGGTAACTTCCTTTCTCCAATGTTACATAGAACATAATTACACACTTGCTAATATATACTACATATATACTTACCATATGAATATAGCAAATATTTTTAAGATATCATCATTCATTAATATGTATTTTCCCTAGTAAAATTTTATATTAAAATGTTATCTATCAAGTAAATAAAACAAAGGTAATTTAAACAGTGACTGGCTTAGTTAATTTCAGGAATACCTTTGTGTACTTCTCTAAATACATTTACTTTTTCAAATGTTCAATAAATTAAAGAACTGTTCACGTCTTAATCGTGAAATCAAAGATACTTTTGAAGTATAGTGGTTAAGTGAGAGCCAGTATTTTGAAGGTGTAAATCATTCCTACATTATTATTGGGTAAGGATATTTATCTGCTTTAAGATAAGATGATTTATACAGAGGATTGACTTTTCATTAAATAAGTTTTAGATTATGGGATATCTTGATGAAACTTTTTTGCGGGGGCTAACACTGTACCAAGGTCCTTCTAATAATTCCAAAATGGAGATCCTTTTTTGTTGTTATTGTTTCTCCATCCAGGTAAAAGACAATTGTAAAGAGGGGGTTGATTGATGTCCCAGCATGTACTGATTCCCTCCCACGATCTATCTCTATATACACAGCCTAGGTTTCCTGTTACCATTTGAAGCTCTAGTAACACATCTAGGGGTGTTCTTATGTTTAGTTTCAATGATTGATCACTGGAAAAAAAAGTCATCCATAATCAAAGGCTGTTTTTGAGAAATATATATATGGCACAAAATTTTCAGTCAATATTTAAAATCACTACATAGTAATCAGAATATTCACATATCAAGCACCTGTTGTTAGCTAGATCATATGTATTACTTTCCATTTTCTTAAGCACCCTGAAATATTAGAGATATTGTGCCCAGTTTACAAGAGCCAAAGAGGGAGGCCAAACTGCATGACCAAAAAATGAACCATTGTTAGAAATGGTTTGGGGACTGGTCTTAAGATGAGTGCGTGTGGTCAGTTCATAATCTACATGACTTCACATCAAGTTATTCATTTAAATAGTTCCCAATAATTGAAAATATTTGTAGGTGACAGCAAATTTCCAGTAAATATAATAATTTTCTTCTGAATAATATACCAAGTTCCTACCTTGCCAAAGTATCAACTTTAGTGGATTCTGTATATTTTGCACAGTAATGCCAATGTAGCGATTTAGTATTTAGCCAATGGTGCCATGGAAAGTATTCATCAACTGAACATCAGAAGTAATGTATGTATAATTTTATTAGATGATTGCTCTTGACTCGGCATGTTTAATTGAAGAAAAGAGGGAGGATAAAAAGGCACAAAAAGGAGGGAAATTTGGCCGAGTGAGGCTCTTACTCTGGCATGTGTGTTATAGAAACAATACCACAAAGACCACACATACATACATGCATACATACATACATACATACATGCATGCAAAGTATAGCTTGAACCTAAATGATGTTTAATCCAGGGAGGAGATACAAACTGGATAGTTGAGAATGAATCACAAAGTAGAGTTTAGTAGAGAGATTAAAGAAGAACAATGCAGCTAAGATACAGGGCTCCAGTCAGGAAAGCAGTTTAGCCAAAGCAAGCTCAAGAAGAGGAAGTGGTTTATGTCAGTCACAGAAAATTTCTAAATTGAAGCTTACATAGTTCTATAGACCATGAATTCTAGTAAGAACTAATGGGGTAAACCTAGCAGAAATGCTATGGCATAGCTTCATGTGTAAGCGCACATAGTTTCTGAGGCTTAATAAAGGGATTATAGATACTAAATGAGACACTCAGGCTTTCTGTGTGTGTGCTTAGCATTGGAAGCCAGGAGCAGAAGTTTAGAATTCCTGACATTTAGTGGGTAATGTAATTTTATCCTCTGATTTTAGAGGAAAGTGAGTCATAAAGAGACTAGTGGGAGCTAATCCAAGTTTATAGAGTGATGGAAGAGGCAGAGCAGAAGTCTCCTGGCATCACTTTAGTGTCTTCCCAGCTGATTCCAGCTTTCTAGGCAAGTCATAAGTTAAGAGCTTGGAAAACAGAACTGTGATACGAATGGCTTGTACCGAAAGTTATAGAAAAACATTCCTTTATCTAGATCATTCTGGACATGCATTTTCTTATATCTTTGGCATGTGGAAAATTGGTTTCATAATCTCCAGAGGAAAAAAAATTGCTAATTTTTGCCTGGAGCATTCTCTTTGCTGATTCCTATCTGAATATTTTCAACTCTCAAATTAATTTTACCCTATTTGCTATGTTGGCTGTAATGAATCATATTCAAAACCAGCAAAAAGTTATACAAAAGACTACAGAGAAAAGAGAAAAAAAACTGCATCTGGCTTTTCCAACCTGCTTCTGTTGATTCTTACCGGGTAGCACTTTTTTTCCATCTCTTATTCTCATTTATATGAAAATCCAGATAGAAATGAAAGTAATATATTAGCTGTTTAGGGAGAAAATGTTAAGTCAATTATACTCTTGCAAGATTTATAAGAACTAAAGTGAGTTTAAATTTGAATTGTCAAAGGAAATTTTACATGCATTAAGCACTGAGTAAAACCCATCATATGTATTTAATTATGTACTGGGCTTTGAACTGCTGTATTTAAAGTGGTATTTTTATCTTCAAAAAAGAGTTTTCTTAGTGAACTATTCTATGCATCACTATGTATTTAAATTATACCTGTGGGTATAATTCAGATAGTCATATATGTTGGTGATGAGATTTGGAGAAGAGTGTGCGTGGGTGTCAGACAATGAAACAAGGAGTTCCCCCCCCCCATTCTTATAGGCATCTGTTTAAAAAGGCAACAACAAATGCCTTGTCTGTCTAATGCAAGCACCTTCAACTTTATATAGTCAGGTGTTCTGGGAAACCTTCTATTCTTTGTTGTCACTTGGATTTTGAAGAATATGTGCATGCTGAATCCCTGCATATTGGAATGTTATTTCTAAGTAGGAAAGAGCTTATCTTAGAAGAGTAAGCAGTGACCTTTAAATCTTCCTTTCAACTGAAATGTTTCAAAACCGAGCCTATTACAGAAACGCATTAAGCATACATATTTTTTTTTAAAAAAATGCAAAGCACTGCAGAGAATATTGAGTGAGTCCAAGATATACGAGATGGCACCTAGGTGTGCATGCTGTATCTGTATACTCTCATGCTGAAATATGGACAGATGGAGCATCATGTTACAAATGAAAGGATGTGGTAGGGATGTATAGCCTTAACAAACTCATCTCTTTATGTATGAGAGCCTTCACATTGCTTTGACTCCAATGACTGAAGTACTACTTTTGTGGAGCATTTCTCAAGCCTTATTAATGTTTTCATATCTGCAGTAACAGAATTATTTGGAATGGAGTAAGATGTTGAGAATCTAAGCAACAGGCATCATTCTTCAGATTGTTATTTTAGATGAAGAGTGGTATGTCTGGTAGTCTGAAAATGTAGCCACATTTGAAACAATATTATTGTTTATTTTATTCTTGTCTAGCTCAAACAACATCCTAAGTCCAGAAGCATAATATCACCTGGTCTCAGTCTGAGCCAAATGCAAAATTGAGGAAGACAATGCTTTAGATTGTATGCCTTTGTAGGAGAGTGAAATTGAGAGTCAGAGGCAGTATGCTTGGAAGCATCGTTTTTACCATGTGGCAGACTGACTGTGAAGATAAAACAATGAGGCAAAGCATTCCTGAAGAAAAGCTATGTGCTTGTGGCGGGTACATAAAGACAAAAGTCAAGTGTCAGGGAACTAACATGCATGTTGGTAGCTGTATGTGTCATATGAACATCTAATTTTCATTTTTTGTATCAGTTTTCAATGTTGTACATTGAAAATGATGACTGCTTATTAGCCCTAAAATATAAGATCACTGAATTATTTATATTAATTAATATATGGCTCTGTTACATTTTTTATAGAACTCTGATAAAGTTTTATGGACCTTAAACATAACTGAACAATTGTTAATCTCAAGATGATTTTCTTTTAAATTTGATACTTACGTGTGTATCCTCAAGTGGGAACTAGAGTCTGCAGTACTATTTGAAGATCAAATAGCTACTCATATTTCTGTGCAAAATATATGACAAGCTATAAGACCGGTGTCTTTTTCATTTTAATAATTATGTAAACTAAGAGATATCGCATAATTTTTGTAACTGTTTTCTGATGTGTTCGTGTAGTGTTTACATAATTAGGAACTCTGGGTAATGTTGAAGCAACATTTTATTTACTTTTAATATAATTTTTTTAGAAAATTTTATGTAGTGTTCTTGATTCTGTAAGTGTTGCCATTGCTAGTTATATATTATGCTATTTCCATTTAGAAAACAGTTTGGCTTAGTCTTCTTAGGCTCATTATCCTGTTTTGTACTCTACATTTCCAATTTTATATTTAAAAATATTCTGCAACATATTGCTTTGCACATTGCATTTTCAGTCATCAACATTTACAGGTTCTAGTGTGACATGAGTTTTGCTGTGAAATCACCAAGTTCTGTTTATTGTACCATATGAATGACTTCAGTTGGTAGACTATTTGCACACGATGCACACAAAGCTCTAGGTTTGATCTCCCAACAAAGAAAAAACTGTGCATGGAGGCTCCTACCACTGATCCTAGCACTTGGGGGGTAGAGGCAGCAGGATTAGGAATTCACAGCCCTCCTCAGCTACAGAGTGAGGTAGAGGCCAACCTGAGAAATGACAGCTTTGCATCTCAAAGCAAACAAACAAAAAGCTACTGAGAGTGTTTGAGGAAGTAAACTGTGGGAGCTTTTGAGTAAGTGTGTTATCTCTAATGGTCCTTAGTTATACTGTCTGTCAAATGCAGTTAAAACAAGTGACAGTAAAAGCATGCAGCTGTCCCATTTGTACCCCATAACTTGACCTCTGTAATTTACATTAGAAAAGAAAATCTTTTTTTTTCTTATAGGTAAATGGTACAATATTTGATTGAATGAGTGTGTAGTGTCTCTTGGCAGAATGTTATCATTTACTATATAGCATTGTTGTTTTTCAAGAAATTATTGTGCTTTCTTTGCATTATAATACATTGCCATGCACTGTGTTCTCACACTATTTTGAGCAACTACTTATAATGATTTAATTTGCAGGACTGTGTGGCTAATAAGCTTTCTGTTTAAAATCCTCACACTGAGCTTTCTAAGAGCGACGTGGTCTACATGTAAACTCTTTGCAAAAAGCATCTGAATTATAGGCAGAGACACATGAGAGGCAGCCAGGATTGTATTTGTTGTGGCTGCCTGGTTAGCTGCCGCTTGAACAGCTGAAGTATGTGCTTACTGATCCACTAAAGCCAGCTCAAACAAGTACTATACCAAAGTCAGTGGGAAGTTAGCCTCATATGCAAAGTTGAGTTCAAAAATTCTGCTGAAATATATGTTGATGGGGTGAGAATACCAGGTAATGTGAAGACACAAGTTGATCTTCATAAACACATAACAGATTTATGGAATATTTCAAAATGTTCCTTTGAATGTAATAAAATGGCAAAGTGCTTTATTTTAACTCAAAGGATGATTTTTGCAATTACAAATGGGATGGGTAATGAATTTACTTGTTGAAAATATACAATACAAAATCTTACTAGGGGACACTCTCTCTGAATAATTATCATGTTTATATGGTATACATTTATAAATATCACGATTTCATTTTCAATAAATAGAGAGTATGGTAATATGAAGGTAATATGAATGAAGTAAATCATTTCTTTGAAATAATGAAGTTTTGCCATAATAAATTAATATCTTTAATTTAACTCATATATCTAACTCATAAGAATGACTATAATAAGCCGGGCGTTGGTGGCGCACGCCTTTAATCCCAGCACTCGGGAGGCAGAGCCAGGTGGATCTCTGTGAGTTCGAGGCCAGCCTGGGTTACCAAGTGAGCTCCAGGAAAGGCACAAAGCTACACAGAGAAACCCTGTCCCGAAAAA
>CABHPQ010172492.1:0-10466 GCA_902168405.1 Peromyscus aztecus
GTTTTATTTTTCTTTCCGCACAGGAAACTATCATGAAATTCCTTCTTTTGCTTTGGTGCCTGAGCATCATCCCGTTCATTTCTTTAGCAACCATTTTCCTGAGTGCACTGCATTAGGGCTGAACAGCGAGAGAGAAGGTGCTGGAGAAGAAGCGAGCTCACTTTCCGAGAGCGCAGAGTGACTGGGTTGAGAAAGGGGAAGGTCAAATTTGTAACTTCTTTTTCCCTGCTGTACTCTCTACAGTAAATTATACTACATGAAACTCTACCAATATACATTAATGTAGCCAATCCCATTATGATGGAAATCCTTTTTCATTTTGACCATGACTCAGGAGGCATCCATAATACACAATTCCAATGTAGCAGAAGACTTCGGGAAGCCCTTTAGGGTGAGCCAAAATAAGACTTGACCTTTGTATCAGGATCTTCACAGTTTTGATAGTTTTCATTTCCACCTGTCAACAAATACCTGACTGGATATTAAAGCCAGTGGAATCAGTATTTCTTGCTGTAGTCATTAGCAGCAAATAACCAAGGGCAACATAGCCCAGGCACCATATTTTGTTGAGTTTATGTATTTTATCATAAACCTGGCTGACCGACCTGACTTCTGGTGGATAGCATGGTAATAGCAACATAATTTAAAAAGAATGGTGGAGAACTATAGTATTGTTTCTTACCTCTCATTTAAGAAATCTCCTAATTCATTTTGCTCACATTAATTGTAAGAACATACAAAGTGAAGATTTTGATTGCAATAACTGTGATTTCTTTTTCTACTCTTCTCCAACTCCTATCCCAATCTGAGGACTTCTGTGTTGTTGGTGGTTTGACTTTTAAAATTGAATTCTTCACAGTTTCATACATGTACAGAATGTACTTTGATTATATTCTCTTCACCATTACTTTTTCTCTCCCTCCCCCCAAATCATTTCCTGCTGATAAATCTTCCTACATCCACGTCTAATTGTGTGTGCCCCACGGAGTTTAATTAGGGTTGCTTGTGGTTTGGTTTTCGCTTGAGCAAGGGTGACCTACCAAAGGTGGCACAGCCAAGAAATAGGACCCCTGCATTCCAGCAACCATGAACTGCCTGTACCGCCTTAAGAAAGAGTAGGGCCTCGCCAGGCGGTGGTGGTGCACGCCTTTAATCCCAGCACTTGGAGGCAGAGGCAGGCAGATCTCTGTGAGTTCGAGGCCAGCCTGGTCTACAGAGGGAGTTCCAGGACAGGCTCCAAAGCTACACAGGGAAACTCTGTCTTGGGAAAAAAAAAAAAAAAAAAAGAATAGGGCTGTAGCTAGAGTTTTCCTGCCTGGCCCACGGTCAGGATAAATCTCTTTCACCTGCCAGTCTCACAGCCGCTCAGACCCAACCAAGTAAACACAGAGACTTACATTGCTTACAAACTGTATGGCCGTGGCAGGCTTCTTGCTAACTGTCCTTATATCTTATATCAATCCATTTCTATAAATCTATACCTTGCCACATGGCTCGTGGCTTACCAGCATCTTTACAAGCTGCTTGTCCTGGCGGCGGCTGGCAGGCAGTGGCTCCTTCTGCCTTCCTATTCTTTTTATTCTCTCTGTTAGTCCCGCCTATACTTCCTGCCTAGCCACTGGCCAATCAGTGTTTTATTAGCAACACATTTGCCATACAGAACATTCCACAGCATAGGGCCTCATGAGCTCCCCCCAATCCATGATGAGTGTTGATGCAGCGGGCTTGAGAAGGCCTTATTCAGGTAGCCACTGCCCCTTAGGGTTCATGGCTGCAAGAGCCACATCCTGTCCGGAAGATGAGGTGTCCCAGCATTCCTTCCTGTCTTCCGGCACTTACGTTCTTCTCATCTCTCCCACCATGTTCTCTGAGCCTCAGAGGGGATGATGGAGTTACTGGTTATTCTCTGCACTTTGCCCAGTTCCGAGTCCCTGCATCAACTGCCACCCAGTGCAGACAGAAGCCTCTCCCAGTAAGAGGTCTTGGGGCTGCTTCAGTGGACCACAGAGTCCTAGCCTACAGGAATCTAGTTGTAATGGGAAGGAACACGGAGTACTGAGGAGTTGAAGCTACTTTCTCTTCTTGTGGGTTTTTAACTATTAGAGGATTTCTGAAAATCACCTGGTCTAATTCACAGCCTTTTTATAAACGATTGGCCCAAGGCATCGGTTTAAAAACACCAGCATATTGATTACTTGTCTGTTGTCAGGAGTGTCTAAGTATCTTCCATGCGTCCCCCAAGACACACAGACTGTTCTCCCTGTACTGATGTGTGCAGGACTTGAGCTGCTGAGGACCTACTCATAGGGCATCAAGGTCAGCGGGTCCAAGCTGGGTTTGGACCCAAGTGTGTTTGATTCCAAAGCCTTTTCACTGTTTACCGTGTGAGCTTGTTTTTAATAATATATGAGACTTAGAAAAGGCTTTTTTTTTCAAATTGTTAAAATAATACACACTCATTATAGAAAGTTTGGACAGCAAAATATAGAGAGGAAAGCAATTACCTGTAATCCTGCACCCTAGGGATAACCGCTACCAAATTTCATCTGTTTTCTTTCCAGGCTTAAGCAAGCTATAATTTATAGGTCTAAATGCACGCTGCGGCACACAGTTGTCTGTGAGGCTGACACAGGAAATCAACCATCTTGCTGTTGCATCAGATAGAGTCCCTTTCAGAGTCTGTTTGGAGTTAAAGTCTCTGTGAGTCCTAGGCATGGAATAGAAATTACAAAGGCCGTGTGTCCATTCCTCATATCCTAGCAAAATAGTACATGACGTGTGCGACCATTTTGTGCCTTCTAAATGTCTATGCTGTAGCTATTTACCATCCCGTAAGGAATAGCACCTCGTGTCGAAGAAAACCATAAATATTGTGTGCCAAGTTCAGTTGTAGTGGGGGATTGAATTTACCAAAATGCTGCTCCTCATGTCAAACATTGATGGATATTTTGGGGTATGTTTAAAAGCCTTTATTAAAAATTAAATCCATAAATGTTTAATATCTTATTTGACAACTCATTTATTACATTGTCAACACAACAGTGTTTGCCTTTGGAGGTACATAAAGAAAATCAGAAAATTGCTTTTGTCAAAACTTTGAAAAGCATATTTTGAAATCAATTCCTATTTAATGGAGGTATTACACTCACTGAATTATTCCCCTCCAAGGGGTTTTTGTGAAAGCAAATGGATCTAAGCGCGAGGAACCGATCTGTAAATAAAGTCAGTAGTGTCTCATGTCACAGTAAATGTTTCCCAAAGATCTCTCTCTCCGCCCCCCTGCCCGTCCTCCTCCCCCCCCCCCCCCCCCCCCTCCCCTCTCCTCCCCTCTCCTCTTCTCTCTCTCTCTCTCTCTCTCTCTCTCTCTCTCTCTCTCTCTCTCTTCTCTCTCTCTCCAAACACACACACACACACACACACACACACACAAAACCCTACCAAAATGGCCACTGGTATACTTGAACTCTTTACCGTGGAGTTCTCACCTGACAAAATCCAGGCATCTCATTAGTTGGCCAACTTCTACTTTATTTGTTAACAGTCATTCTTATCTACCCATCAGCCTACTCACCTTATCCACCAACTGCTGGACACCTGGGACCCTGGGACCCTGGGACCCTGGGTTTCAGATTGGTCTATAAAATGCTTTGGAGCACTCCCAGGGTTCAGAATAGGGCCAAGTATGCTTGCATTCCAGTCCTGGGGCTTCACTCTCCCCTTGTCTTCTGGTTACCAATATTTCCTATGATAAGAATTGATCCTGCACACAGAGCTAATTATGAAATGTAGGTTGTGTTTTATGTTAATAACCTTGGCACTATCCTGACATTGTTCATGCCACTGGAGCGTTACATTCTCTCTTGGAAGCTGGATTGTTAGGGAAAAGATTGAAAGAAAGATCTCAGGATGTCCAGATCAGTCTTCTCATTTACATATGAACCCTAGAGATGTTAGTGGAGGTGGAGAAGTACCAGGAGAAGTGAGATCAAAGCCATGCATGACATCTCATTTATTTTTTTAAAAATGTTTTATTAAAAATATATTGTTTTTCATCCAGTGTATTCTGATTATCATTTCTCCTCTGCAGCTCCTCCCAGCTCCTTCCCACTTCCCAACCCACCCAAATACACCCCCTTTCTTTCTCTTTCTCATTAAAATAAACTACACATCTAAAATATATTATTAATAATAATAAGGATAAGATAAGAACAATCCAGAAATAGGACGAAACGATGCTGAGACACACACATTCACACGTCCAGAAAAACCATAAAAACAAAATTGGAAACCATAATATATAAGCAGATCTTTAAAGGTAAAAAAAAAGAATGCCCAAAGTACTGTGAGACAAAAAGCCTCCAAAGATACCATTGAGTTTGTTTTGTGTTGGGCACCTACTGCTGAGCCTGGGGCCTGCCCTTAAGTGTGATTTGTATGCCCACTGAGGCTCCGTTGGAGAAAACTAAGTTTTCATTTGCAAGTGGTTATCAACTGGAGATGGCTTCTGGGTTAGGGATGAGGACATGCGTCTCCTTCCTGTCTCAGGACTGGGACCCCGTCTGGTTCAGACCTGTGCCTGCTGCCACAGTCTCTGTGAGTTCATAAGTGCATCAGTCCTCTTATGTCTAGAAGGCCTTGTTTTCTTGTTGTAAGAGCCATCTTTCTGCCTCCTCTTCCACATAGCTCCCTGAGACCTGAGGGGAGGGATTGGATGGCAATGTCACCTTTAGGACTGAGTGTTCCAAGGTCTCTTACTCCCTGCACATTGTCCAGGTGTGGGTCTCTGTATTTGTTCCCGTCTGCTGCAGGAGGATGCTCCTCTGATGCTGGCTGAGCAAGACACCGACCTATGAGTCGAGCAGAGGTCCTTAGGAGTCATTTTATTGCTGCGTTCCTTTAGCAGAACAGTTGTATTTGGTTTTCCCCTAGGTCTGTGACCTGTCTAGTCTCAGGTTCTTGGCCACCTGAGCAGTGTCGGGCATGGGTTCCGACTCACAGAGTGAACCTTAATTCCGGTTAGATAGTAGTTGGTTACTCCCACAACTTCTGTACCACTACGGCACCAGTGTAGTTTACAGGCAGGCCATCACTGTAGGCTGCAGGGATTGCAGCTGGGTTGGTCTTCACCTTTCTCCTTTGGTGGCGTGCAGAGTGCCTGCCAGGACCCTGAACGCTAGTCTAGTCAGGAGGAGTGAAGGCCCTCGTAAGCACCAACTTGGCTTCTCCACGGTCAATGAGTTATGTCGGTGTTATCTTCAGCAAGAAGGCCTTACCGTCAGCTTGTGGGGCGCAACCAATAACTTTGGCAAAGGCCTGGGTTATTTTGGCATTGCATGGGGCCTCTCTGGCTGACAAGTCGACCAGATGTAACCCCTTCCCAGCACTGGAGGTTGCATTTGGTGGTAAGAGATGTCTGGTTGGGGCTTTGTCTTACCCATTCTTTGGTGATTCTGGTTTAGATTTCTTTCACGTATGAGTATATTTTAAGAATCTTCTGTTGTATTAGGTTTACATACCTCCCCTCAAATGGCCCTTAGTTTTAGCTGCCCCTCTTATGTCCCCTACTTGACCTCCCCCAACTCCCTATCCTTGTTTTATTCTTTCAAGCACCTCCCTCCCTCCTGTTCCCCAGTGGTCTCATGAAAGTTGACCTTATGCCTCTGTGGGGTCTGTGACCTGAGCGTTTGAGCCCCCACAGAGTGCTCCACAGATCACTGAAGACTCTGGGGTTATTAAGAAACACAGGAATGTTTGGGGTGGTATGTGAGTTAGTAGCTGGTTATAACTTATATAACCATCTGTATATAATGGGCACTCATCTGTATGCCTTGGTATTAACTGGCTCAGTGTTGAGTTCTGTGGAGTTATGCATTATAGCTGAAGTCTGGAAGAAAACACTATTATACAACAAAAACAGTAGCAAACATTTACTTTTACTTAGTTAGGCAAATACCATGCGACCACTGTCTAGGTCCCGCATGTCACCAGTAGACTCCCACCATGCCACACTCCAGTACAGTTTCACTAGTCGGGTGATTTGACCCTTCTGTGCCTTGTTTATTGATCTCCGTCAAATGCCAGTGATACCGGTGCCTCTTTTAGAGTACTGAAGGGGTTAGCATGTGGGAACAAAGTTCTGGAACAATGCCAGGCACTTCCTAAATCCATAATAAATAAATAAATTTAGCTGTTGTTGCTAAATATCACCGTTATGTGCTAGGTGTGTTGAATACATTGCATGCTTTGCTTATCATGCAGTTAAAGACTCAGTGAGAAAGCTATTATTAGCCCCAGGTACTGCTGAGTAAACAGAGACACAGAGAGATCACCCTGCCCACCCAGGGTTAAATTAAGTCATGTGTGAGGACCAACTCATTATCTGCCAGACTCAAGATTCTGTATTAGGGAGCAAGTATGATGGGGACGGGGGGTGCTGATGTTGCTAATGGAAGACCAACCAGTCTGACCCTGCAAATTGATTTTCTTCCTAGACTATTCCAGAACCTAGACCGCTTTCCAGAACAGCTCTGTGGATTCCCAGGTAAGTAGAGATGGTCCCTTCTTTCTCCATGACGTCCTCATGTCTTTGTGGGTGACGGTCCCGTCACTTACAGCTGACTCCCGGGGAGCCCAGTCAACAGCTGTGGGGAGGGCTTAGCTGCCTCTTAAGGTGTCAGGCCAGAGTTATCATGAAAGTGCAAGGACTGAGGCAGTCCGGTTGGGGCCACGTGGCCAAGGGATCTGAGTCCCTTCTGTTCCACCCACATTCCCCTTCCCATCTCTATCACCCGTCCCACCCACATCCCCCTTCCAAACTACATGGTTTCCATGGTTATTGTTAGAATAGCATCACGTAAAATACTTAGGAGTACCACAAAAAGAAAATGAACACAAGGTCTTTTCTAGACGTCCTCCTGATTTAAAAGGGAGTTAAGAGTTAAGAGCACAGGGCTCCAGAGCCAGGCTGCTTGGCCGGTCCAGCCTAGTGGTGACAGCCAGTTTTGCCCTGGTCCCTGCTTTTGAAGACTGCCTCCATGAGTCTGGAAGTCGGCCTCTCAGTTGTAGTGCTCAGTCAGCACGGAGCAGGAGCTGAAAGACTGGGTCTCAGAGTCAAAACAGCCTAGCCTTGCCTCCTGGGTCTGCTGTGTCGACGTGGTGTGGTCTTGTTTCTCCCTCTTCTGAACCTCGGTTTCTTCCTTCCTGGTCAATGGATAGCCCACAATCACACCACCCTGGAGAATGCTCCTGATCTCCTCTGAGAGATGATAATCACAGTCATTGCCCTAGGCATCGGCTATCTCAAGCTCATGCTACATGTCAAGGAAACTGACATCCAATAAAAGGTGAATTGTTGCCGGATGTGGTGGTGCATATCTATCACCTCAGTAGTTCAGAGACAGAGGCAGGGGGATGGGTCTCTTGGAGGTTCAAGGCCAGCCAGGGCTACAGAGTGAGACCCTGCCTCAAACAAACAAACAGAAACAAGCAAAGAGTTGCACTGTTTCAATAGTTATGCATGTGCGAATGGTCATGTTAGAAGCCTTTGTGGACAGAAAGCATGTTGTTTCAGGTCCGCCATACGTGCTCTGAAATTCTCCAACAGTTTGTGTTCTATGTGAAAAGATTTTTGGTCTTGAAATTAAAAAAAAAAATCACAAATTCCAAATTGACACAGTCCAAACGAGCCAAGCCTTAGTGCCTCCTTCATTTCCCATCAATGTTTAAACTTGATCCTTTTTCCATGAACCTGAAACTTCAGTAAAATGACTGTTACTCTGAAAAGAGCCATTGACTCTGGTGGGAGTTGGTCAGAATCCATGGATTGGGGTTTTTGACTTCCTTGTGTTTGAGTCACCATGAAAGTACTTTATATTTGCTGAAAGAGAATTTTTAGAGTAAAACCAGGATGAACTGTCTCAGTGTCTATGCATACGTACATTATTTGTGAGCATGGGGCCTCTCTCCCTCCCTCTCTTCCTGTCTGCCTCCCCCCCCTCCGTGTGTGTGTGTGTGTGTGTGTGTGTGTGTGTGTGTGTGTGTTTAGTTGCCTTTTGCTTAGGCCACTGAAGAGTGATAATGTAAATCCTGTCAGCCTTCTCCCCATCAGACAGGCAAGGACACAGTGAATTCCTGTTTCCTTGGAATGTACACCAAATAATCAGAGACTGATTATGCTGCTGGAAGGCAGCCGCTTGATGGAAAGATGTACCAATTGAAAACATCTTTCTGTCAGGAGGACGGGATGCCTCCAGCTGTCTGCCACTAATCATATTAGAGGTGGGGAAGAGGAGTGCTTTGGCCTGAAAAGCTTGCTCTAATCTCATGTTGGAACACCACTTCTCCTGACTGTTCACCCCAGAACGGTGACATTAGACATCCCTTCTGTAACCAGCCTTGCCAGTTGGTAGTTGTCTAAGACATATGCCACATGAGCACACTTAAGGAATTGTCTAATTACAGCTCGAAGGCTCTGCTCTTATCTTTTTATGCTGGAACTGCAGACATGGCTGATGGAAGTGATTTTACCCTTAGCATAGTCCTGTTGCCAGCAGCTACAGAAAGACTGGGAAGATGGTGACTGAGACCCACAATAACCGAAGCGATGTCCGAACTCAATTAGGAAGAGGTCTTTCCCATGTGGACACATACGCCATCTAAATCCATTTTAATTGTGAGCTGTGGTACTTATCTGGTCATGTTTATTTTGGAAACAAGTGCTAACGCTGGATTTAGACCAGAGCTCCAGATCTTCGAGCCCTAATGACTAATTTGGGTACCCATTGGATTCCTTAATTCATTTCTTAATTAGTTCTCCCAGAATCGGAGGGTTGCCTAGTTACAATCATCGTCACGGTTTTCTCATAAATCAGAACAAATGTATGTAGAGTTCCTTCCCATGGCTCATATACTATTCCCTGATCTTGAAAACCAGTCGTTATCAAAATAACCATGACATTGCCAACAACAATGAAACTAACATTTTGTAAGGTAGTAATGCATAGCAATACAACCTAAGGTTCAAAGCAGTATGGCTTTGAAAAAATATTTATTTATTTATTTATATGTATA
Organism: Peromyscus aztecus; assembly: GCA_902168405.1. Taxonomy (NCBI): domain Eukaryota; kingdom Metazoa; phylum Chordata; class Mammalia; order Rodentia; family Cricetidae; genus Peromyscus; species Peromyscus aztecus. Next base: position 9,070 of record CABHPQ010172492.1, read on the forward strand.
TAAGTGCTTTGCCTGCATGCATGTGTGTGTACCTATGTGTGCATTTCCCAGGGAGGCCAGAAGGAGGTGTTGGTTCCCCTGGAGTTACAGACAGTTATGAGCTGCCATGTGGGTGGGTGCTGGGAACTGAACCCCAGATAGCTCACTAGCCTGAGGCATGGCTTTTGAGTCACAGATGTGGGAACTTAAGTTACTTTCCCTTACTGTGCCTCAGTTTCTTCTTATAAGATGGGAGGGATGACAGTATGTACGTCATCAGATTTCTTTGTCAGACTAACGTGTGTAAAGGGTAGGGATGTGAACAGTATGTGGAAAGTTCCCGGTGCAGGAAGGGACGTGAGTTGCTGTGTTGTTGTCAAGGAGACTGACAAACAGATAAGCGCATTTCGTTGGTGCCACACTATTGTCAAATAGGTCCCATCTCTCCACTCGATTTGCAGAATAATTCTCCATAGTAATGAAAACACTGAAGACTTGGAAGTTGGATTTAATCCTTTTAAAATTAGTCTTTATTATTTGTGCTTGTATTCTTTAATTTGGCTACAGAATTAACACCTTTTACTTTACAGTCGTGTTCAGTGTTAACTTGAAACTTTTTTGATGCAGAATTGCTTTAAATTTTGAGAGAATTTTTTCTTCTTTCAGTATATGCAATGTTGGCTCTATTGAAAAGAAAAATATGTAAAACTGAGGGGAAGAGATTGATTGAGGGGGAAGTAGCTTCAATAAATCTATTGGAAAAAAATCACAGGCTTGAGAGAATAAGTTAAGATGTATCTAATGTCGTAGCTTATATTTGGTGAATGTTCAAGAATTAAAGCCTGCAGAAAGATAAATCTAGATGTTTAATGACCTTTCTTCAAAGCTATATAAGAACCAGTTAATATTAAAATTGATTGGCAAGAGACACATTGGAATTAATTTCCTGTAGATTTCACTTAAGATCTTTTAAGCTACCTCCCTCCCTCTCTCTCCTTCCCCACCCCAATATGAGTGCTCTAGAAAAGTATATATTCAAGTGCATCCAGAGACATGTGTTAACAGTGTGATCATAGGTTGAAATACTGTACTGCAATGAAGAACCAACAATAGCTGTGAAATGAGCTACCTACAGACAAGATGTTGAAAGAAGAGAGACAAGAATGTTATTGACAGAACCTTACTACATTTATGTGAATTAGGAAAACAGATCAATCCAAACTGTTACTCAGGTGTGCATACATCAGTGCTAGAACGCTAAAGAAAAACCCAAATTAAAGCAGCCAAGTGTGTGGTACATGCTTGTTATCCTAGCAGAGATAGGTAAGCCCTGGAGCTCAGTGTTCAGCAAGCCTAGCCTATTTGGTGAGTTCCATGTCAGTTAGAAAGACCCTGTCTTAAAAAAAAAAAAAAAAAAA
>CABHPQ010172492.1:10566-46029 GCA_902168405.1 Peromyscus aztecus
CTGTTGATGTGATTAATCAGTGTAGTGATATATTGTGGACCCTAATAAACTTGCCTGGGGATCAGAGGACAGAGCCAGCCACTAGATTAGACATAGAGGCCAGACAGTGGTGGCACACATCTTTAATCCTATCACTCGGGAAGCAGTGATCCGTCTGGATCTCCGTGAGTTCAAGGCTACACTGGGAACAGAGCCAGGCAGTGGTGGCACATGCCTTTAATCCCAGGAAGTGACGGCAGGGTGGGGGAAGGGTATATAAGGCGTGAGGAAACAGGAACTAAAGCAGTTCAGCTGAGATCCTTTCAGGTAGAGGATTTCAGTCAGAGGATTTGTGGAGTTGGTGAGGTAATAGGTGGTGGCCGTGTCTTGCTCTGCTTCTCTGATCCTCAGACAAGATTTATTGGAGTACACAATATATCACCACAGAGCGGTACTGACTTTCAGATGCTAGGGTGCAAGGCTCCCTAGTTTGAAGCCTCTCAAGAGGGAATTGAATTGATTCAACTAAGATTGATTGGCTTCCATTTAACCAGCCAGCCTCAGTTGTGGGACACCATCACACAGTGCCAATATGACGCTTGGAGTTCTCATCCAGCACATTGTGGCCGTCTTAGAAAAATCCAGGATCCCCAAGATCCTCGTCCTAGATCCTACAACTGGTGCCGATGCTGCTGGTGTTTCAGTGGTTGCCAATGACTCAACTTTGTTTAGAGAACTTTAGTAAATAGTAAAGAAATATACCCAGATACATTGGCGATGATGCCACTGCACCACATAACTGAGTCTGGGAGTCTCATTTGCTTTTGGAAGTGGGCTCTGGCCTTAAAGTCACCCTCACTAGCTTCTAGAAGGATCTTTGGATGTGTTGTGGAGCTTCTTGGGCTAAAGTTTGCTTTTACTTCTCCATCAAACTTTTCATTTACCTCTTGTGAAAAAGGAGGTGTTGACCCAAATTTAACACGCCTAATGGTGGTGCTTTCTTCACCAATAGCCTGGTTTACCCTAAAACTTTTGCCAAATGCAAAGAAGGTAAGCTAGGTACATAGAGCCTTCGTATCACAGGTGAGTCATCCTACCATGACCTTGAACTGTTTTCTCTTATGAACTGTTGAAGTATATTTCAGTAACTCGTCACTCCTAAACAGAGGTCCACAGTGTACAGCCGTTGAGTATCCGGTACATGGCGCCTGTTGTACCAGGGCTCAAGCACTGTATCAAGAATGGAAGTGCTGGGAGTGTGCACGTCTGAAAAAGCAGTATATTTCCCAAAACAAGTCAAACGTTGTTTTCAAATATTTTCTTCAACAGCATCTTAAATTGACATTTGCGGGGAGAGGGAAGAATTCATTATAAGCATTAAAGAGCACAAAAATTCATTGTTTGTCAAGTATGTATACATGCAAAATTGTCAAATGTCGTATTGTTTGGTCTTTCCTGAGAAAATGTCTTTCCTGAGAAAGCAGATGATGACAGCCATTATTGGTAACCAGCTCTCTCAATACATTATCCACCGAGAGCCTCACGCTGCTTCCGAGAGTGGTCTGCTTGGCAATTGCAAGTGCCGAGCCATGAAAGACCAACCTTCTATTGGCAGCCGTCTGCCAAAGGTTTGCAGGTGTTCTGACTAATGCTTTGAGAGACCAGTGTTAGCAATAAATTGCAATTTTTCAGGTCTGTGATGGAAAGATTCTGTGCCCTGGGTCCCCTAATCCTTGGCATTTGGAGGATACTTATGAGGGAAATGAAAGTGAAGGCCTAAAGCATTCTTGGAGGCTGACCCTTGAACTCTAGGCCAGCCGTAGCCAGTACGGAAGGCATCTTGGTGGCTTTGTTCTAACACTGGGCCTTCTTGGCTGTGGGAGCTGACAGAGTGCCAGGTAAAGGCCTAGTTGCATTTCTTCTTGCTGAGGAAAAAAAAAAAAAACCTCCAAGGAATGCCCCCTTTCTTTCAACGAAGTACCTACAAATGAATGTCTTGGGGCATAACAAAATAGTTTATGAGGCTTGCAAATTTTTCTGAAAAATAAAAGCACGAAGAGGACTCCTGGCATTTGTGGCTTACTTATAGCTGGTCCTGTAACAGCTTGCTCTGCTGGCCAGTGGGTGGTCTCCCTTCTTCTCTGTGGTCTGTTCAAAGATAAAGCCATATGACAGTGTGTGCCATATTCAGCTGTCCCCGAGACAGACCAGCAACTGACACTGCTTCTGTTTCCTTCTGTGCTTTCTCAATGCCGTCGGGCCCACAGTCTGGTACACAAGAGTATCCCATCAATATGTTCATCAGTACAAATGAATATATTCAGGTCAGCCCACTGTGGTCTGTGTAATGGAGATCAGTTTATTGGGATCGGTGACTCCGAATCAGATGAACTCTGGGATTCAGAAGTAACATGAGTGGATTGAGATCATCCAACATATGGAGCCAGGTGATGAAGAAACGTGTAGCCAAGGGAGCGACATGGTAGTCATAGCTAACGGAGCCATGAAAGACCCATAGAAGGTCCAAGCTGATGAACACATGGTGTCAAGGTCAAGGGTACTTCTTTGCTTCACTTCTTTCCCAGGGACAGGCATCTTCCAAACATGCACCACTAGACACATAGAAAGCCAGTGGCCAAATGAGACTAGATCAGCATCCATTTATCCTAAAAGCCTACAGTACGTCAGCGTGCAAGCCCTGCTGACGATGGGTAAGAGTGTCAGTTAGTCAAGGACAGAAGGCTTAATAAAGATTCTAGTATAAAGCACACTTCACCCCCCACCCCCCCCCAAGTGCGGCGAACTGTGTCAACCAGAGAACTGTTCCATAGAGTTTACGACTTCCTCCTTTTCCCAAATTAAAAAATGCTACTGTGAGCTGTTGACTCTCAACAATACATGTTATTATCGTGTATGGAGCAAAGAGTAAATAAGACACTCGCTTAATGAAATAACAGTTCATTTTAAGTTAATGGGAGTCATTTTTTTTTCGGTGCTTCATCATGGAAATAGGCCAGCATCATTTTTATCCCACTATTCTTCATAACCTTGTAGTGTGCTTCCTGTTTATGCTTTTAAGAGCTGTTTTTAAAGACCCTTAAGGGACATCCTCTAATACTTCCATTGTAACATAATTATTCATCTGCATCATACCCCCTTAGAATGTTCCAGGGTTTGGAGAGTCAGAAACTTCTTAATGAGATATGGTTAATGGTCTATGCAGGGTACCACAGTGTTTACACCTGGCTTAGCTAACATAAATTATATTTAATTAGTCATTCTACAGAAGTAGATATTTTAGAATAGATTTAGTACCTAAAACACAGTTTGCTTTTTATGTATAGTAGTCATAAAAAAGATTCTTTTTTAAAATAAATTTTGTTTATCTTTATATGTGTGGGATTTTGCCTGCATGTGTGTCTGGGCAACACATATATGTAGTGCCTGCAGAATGTGTTGAATCCCCTGGGACTGGAGTTACAGTTGGCTGCCATTTCTTAACCACTAAGCCATTTCTCTGGCCCGCAAATAAGTTTCTATGAGTAGTATTTACAGATTTTTAAAACCTTGTTTGGAAGCTGGAGAGACAGATATTAAAGGAATACTTGCCTTGTAAGCCTGAAGAGTTGAATTTAATCCTAAAAACCCAAATAAAAGCAGCCAGACGTGTGGTATATACTTGTTATCCCAGCAGAGAGAGGCAAGCCCTGGTGCTCAATGGTCAGCAGGCCTAGCTTATTTGGCGAGCTCCGGTCCAATGAGAGTCCCTTCTTAGCACAAAAAGGAGGGGGCCGGGGTAATGACACCCGAGGTTGGTCTGTTGTTTCCGCACACACGGGCACATGCACACACGTCCCCTCCCTTCCCACCCACAGGCATTCCCCCTTCCACATACACAAAAACTGGCTTACGGTGACAAAGACCACTCCCGGGGACTTCAGTCACACTGTGTGGATGTGACTCTGAAGCAAAGTGTTTACCTGGGATGAATCAGACCCCAGCTCTGTCTCCAGGGACACTGCACACAGGCCAGAGTGAAAGAAGAGACAGTCACACGAAGAGCTTTGTCCTGTCCAGATGATCCATGCAAAATAGCTGCGAGGAACAGGAGGTGCACACTTGGAAATGCCGTACCAGCGCAAGGCAGTTGTGTTCCTCTTTCCCATTTGTGGCTTGTGGCACTTATCAGCTAGTGACAGTCCCTAGCATGTTGCTACGGGGGAGAAGTGGCCTGCCTTCGCCAGTTGGGTTCTTTGACATGGCACTCCTCTGTTGAACCTTCCAAACCACACTTGTTCTTTCCCATGATGCTTTAGCAGGAAGGTGTCATTTCTAGGAAAGAACCTTGAGGAGACATTAGCAATTTGTAGATGGCATCTGTGAGCCCTGCTACGGCAACCTGACCCACCACACATGTGATGAAGACATCAAATGGGTAGTCTTGTATGGTTCTCTTTTGTGGCTCTCCTGCTGCTGGGGCTCTCTGTCTTGTGTGGCTGTTCTCTCTCTCTCTCTCTCTCTCTCTCTCTCTCTCTCTCTCTCTCTCTCTCTCTCTCTGCTGTGACTTGATCTCTCTAATGTAGCTCTCTCTCCTGTGGCTGGTTCGTTCCCTGCCCCCCGCCCAGCCCTCACCCCCCACCCCGTGGCTCTCTTGTTTTGGTATTAACTTCAGGTTGGTCCTGGTTTTGTGATTACTTTCCAATTCCTCCAGCTTTTTCTACCCGTCTTGTGTCTTGGTGGGTCTCTCTGTTTCCCCCGCCCCCCAGTATCCCCCTCTTCTGACTTTACCCTTTGTACCCCCATTTCACAGCCCCACGAGTCCTTCCCTGGTGAAGGCGCTCTTTCCCACAGCACAGAGAGCTGCTGCCTGCTGGGTCTTAGGTTCTGCTAGCCCCTCCGAGTGCTCACGTGGAGTGATGCGGCCCTTCCTCCTTAGAGGCTCCTCCAGAGAAGCCCTGCATTGTGCCAGTGAGGAAACAGCCACGGGAAATACGCTCTGACAGTCACCATGGGTTACACCAATATTACTCCACTTAGTGTGGCCTTTTATTGTGCTTGAAAGCAGCTACAAGGCGCTTAAATTGCGCACAGTATTTCTGTGGCAACGAAAATAAATAGGGTTCTCTCAAGAAGCCTCACTTGAACTCTTGCCCCCTGCTCTTCCTTTTTGAGTCGTTATATCCAACCAGAGGTTCCCTTTTATCATGTATTTTGCTCTTGTGGAAAAAAAATAGATAATCTGTCCACTGATAAAATTATGAGCCACAGGAGCAGCATCATTGTTAAAGATAAGGATTCCTCCTGCGGCTCTGAAGTGTTTACCTCTGGGGATGAGTCTTGCTGACATTTCTTAGGTGTCTAGGTGGGGCTGCTTGTGTCACTGGCTGATCCTGTCCCACAGCAGCCTGGATGCATGAACAGAGTCAGGGCTCAGGAAGTAGCCCTGTGGGTGGATAGGATGGCTTTTTCTGGTTCACAGATGTAGGGAGGTACAGAGGCATGGGAGGTCTAAGTGGCTTCTATAGGGTCACTTAGGTGAGCAGAGCCCGAACTTGAAGGTGGGCACCCGAGCCTCAGTGTCTGCTTTTGTTGTTGCTGTTGCTTTGTGAGAAAAGATTTCTTGTAGCCCAGGTTGGCCTCTGACTAGCTGAGGATGCCCTTAAACTCTTAATCCAGCCTGTGCCTCCTAAATGCTGAGATTACAAGCATGTACCCACATTCTTAACCACTGCACTAAACTTCCTAAATGACTCTCTGAAGAGAGGACAATAATACCTACTAAATTGTGAGAATAAAAAGAAAAAATAGTTGGAGGCCAGGTGGTGGTGGTACACGCCTTTGATCCCAGCACTCAGGAAGCAGAGCCAGGCGGATCTCTGTGAGTTCGAGGCCAGCCTGGTCTACAGAGCGAGATCCAGGACAGGCACCGAAACTACACAGAAAAACCTTGTCTCAAAAAAACAAACAAACAAACAAAAAAAAACCAAAAAAGTTGGAAATAGTTCAGCAAGTTATAAAGTGTTAAAACGCAAAGTTTGAGCTTCAGATGAATATCAACATGTTGTTTTGTATAAGAAGAGTCCTGTTGTATTTGACCCTTGCTGCTTGAATATACTGCTAAATCAGACAAAATAAAAGTGAAGACCTATTTACCTTAAGGTTGCCTTGAACTTGCAAAAGCCAGGAGGTTTGGTAATGAGAATGATCCTTTTTCCTGAAATGGTGGCATTTGAAAGCAGTCAGACAGAGCAAAACTAACCACAGCATTTATAGCGTGCCAAACCAGTTCAAAGCCATCGCTTCCCCTTAATCCCACCCCATTAAACACTTGAGCCTTTATTCTTGTTCTTAAATCACGCAAAATCAATTTTCTTCCAAGTATCCATTTACCGTGTACCATGGACTTGCCGTTAGCCGCACTTCAGTGTGTCATATGGGGTTTGGGACCGCGTCCTAGCTTGCAGGTATGAACCACCGAAAGAGAAGAAGTACTGGACGAGGGTTAGGCCAGTGGAAGAAAGCTGGATAAGAAATCCAAAGATGAGGATTCACAGAGGCCATAAACCAGTCATCGTCATCATCACCACTACCACCACCATTCAAAATGTGGAACAAGAAACCCGGCCCAGCACTGCAGAAAGGTCTGTCTGGTTTTGGAAGAGTCAGGTGGCCTGTGAGGGAAAAGAGTACATCAAGGAGCAGAGTCCCTCAGTATCCAGGCTGCTTCCTTACCCCTGACTTACTGGAGCACAAAGCTTCCCTCTCCCTGGGTCTGCCTTCCCTGTCAGGGGCCTCCTCCCTGCCTCCTCCTCTTGCCAGATGCAGAGCACCTGAGCTTTGACAGTCTCTGTGGGGGAAGTGAATAGCCCGGAGGCCCAACTTTGTGTGATGATTTTTTTTTTAAGTGCTTTTATGCACCCCAGGAACTGAGCTCTGGTTTTTGTTTCTGTTTTTTTGTTTTTTGTTTTAATAGAACTGGTATTGCACTCCTAAAATTTGGCAGGTTTTCAAAACAGGGTTTGTGATCATAATGAATTATTTCCCTCCCCTCTCCTCTTTTCTGGTTAAGAACAATATCCTTGCCATTCAGTCTCCAAATATAGCAAGCAGTTATGATAGAAGAATGTCCTTATGTTAGGAAAGGAGCTGGCATCTTCAGTGATGTGAAATGTCCAATTTAGAAAACATGTTTAAAAAGGAAAAGCTGCTGCGAGTCGATTTTGGAACCAGGTAGAATACAGATGAACAAACATAAAATCCGAAGAGAATGTGTGCATTCTATTCTCTCTAGTTCTATAGGTACTTGTTGATTTTTTGCTTAAATTTCAGATGTCCTTTCTATCACTTCATTAAAATGGCAAACTGCAAACTAGTTCTGGCCTCTAATTGGGAGTGCAAACTTGGATGAAGATTTTGGAACTGATATGTGTAATCAGAGCCCATCAGTAATGGAGCCAGGGACTTTCTGCTTAAAATGTCTGTTAAAATGGGCCTGGGGAGATGGTTCACTTGGGAAAGGGATTATCACACAAGTCTGATAACCTGAGGTTAATCCCCCGCACTCATGCAAGAGCTGGGTATGGAGGCACAGGCCTTGAACCCCAGCCCTGTGGAAGCAAAGACAAGAATCCCTGTGGCTTGCTAGCTAGCCTGGCTAGATAAATCAGTACCATGTTCAGTGAGATATGTTCTGTCTCAGAAAATAAGGTAGAGACGTGACTGAAGAAGACATCTAGCCTCTGTGTGCATACACACATGCGTGTGAGTGTACACACACACATGCACACACACACACAGAATATGAATGAATAAGACTGTGAATATGTACTGGTTAGTGGATAAGAAACGCACTTAGCAAAGGGGATGCAAGATGATATCAAATCCCACAGAAAGAGCTCAATATTAGTCTCCCCAATCTGTGGGAAATAGACCTCAGTAGATGCTCCAATCAGTGGATAATGCCAAACCTTTTGTATATTGTTTCTTCCTGTGCATATATACCTTCCATAAAATTCAGTTTATGAATTAGGTATTATGAGAGATGATTAAGAACAGCTAATAGCAAAATAATTTTATTTTTAAATTATTTTTTGTATATGGATGTTTTGTCTGGTGGTATGTTTGTGGCACCACAGGCATACAGTGCTCCTGGAGGCCGGAATAGGGACTGGAGTTAGAAGTGGTTGTGGGGCTGTCACAGGGTCAGACCCAAGTCTTCTGGAAGAGCAACCAACGCTCTTAACCTCTGAGCTTTCTCTCCAGCCCCGCCTCCAAAAGAGCAATCTTAATGATACATTGTAAGAAGTTGTTCTCTCTCCCAGGATATCTTACTGTTCTGTAACTCACCATTCTTATGATGTGAAATGGCATTGTCTCTGGGATGAGGTGAGGTGAGGGGCAGGTGGAGGCACTGTGACCTAGCATTTGGGTCCCGTGCGAGGGGGACTGGAGGTACACCAGGGCTGTAGTGCCACCTAGTTTATCTAATGACTGAGAGCGACCACTAGTGAGTGACTAATGGGCGGTGACATTTGCAGAATGAAGGACTACTTGGGACAGAGTTATGATTGGCATACTCAGCCATGGCAGCAGGGTGTTACAAGATATGATCACCGTACTCAGGGTGGTACGATGTTCAAGCTATTATGGATTGTCAACTGCTGGAAATTTTGGAACATGGCTGATCATGAGTGACTGAAACTAGGGAAAGAGAAGACTACGTCATACCTTAGTTGTAGCCAGAGTGTGAAAAGAAGTGTGTGGTATTATACCATCTCACCTATTAAACTGCAGTTAACATTCATAGATCTGGGCACATCTATGACTTTTGTCCAATCCCAGTCCACCTATATAGTTTTTCCAACAACCGCATGTAAGTTAAAATGTATGACTCGCTTTCTAAAAGTCAGTTTGTCAGTATTTTTTTCTTATTCCTTTAAACTAGGTATATTGTTTTGTTACAAACATTTTATTTCCAAGCATTCAAGCTAATGAAAGAATTGAGGATATATGCAAAGGTGTTGTGTAGCTGGAGAATTTCTCTCCAGCTCCCACCGAGCCCCAGCAGTCCGACAGCCCACTTATAAAATAAACACACAGATGCTTATATTATTTACAAACTGTATGGCCGTGGCAGGCTTCTTATTAACTGTTCTTATATCTTAAATTAATCCATTTCTATAAATCTATACCTTGCCACATGGCTCGTGGCTTACCGGCATCTTCACATGCTGCTTGTCATGGCGGCGGCTGGCAGTGTCTCTCTGACTCAGCCTTCCACTTCCCAGAATTCCCTCCTCCTTGTCCCGCCTATACTTCCTCCTGCCTGGCTACTGGCCAATCAGTGTTTTATTTGTTAACCAATCAGAGCAAATCACATTTGACATACAGAACATCCCACAGCAATGTTGTCCACAGAGATTGACTATAGCACTATTTACAAAATGATAGATAGCAAATTGTTTAAACAACAGTAATAGATTAAACAGTTATATTTATATATGTGTACTATTTATATAGTACATATGCTAAATATGTTATTTATATTATAATATAAATAATATATATAACAGTATAACATATATAGTATTTTCAGCCCCTATAATCTCATAGGGAGTGGCAATATTAGGACATATGGCTTTGTTGGAGTGGGTCTGGCCTTGTTGGAGGAAGTGTGTCGCTGTGGGAGTGAGCTTTGAGGTTTCCTATGCTCAGGATACTGCCCAGTGAGTCAGTTGACTTCCTGTTGCCTGCAAGATGTAGGACTCTCAGCTACTTCTCCAGCACATCTGCCTACATGCTGCTATGCTCCCTGTCATGATAATGGACTAAACTGCAGAAACTGTAAGCCACCCCAATTAAATGTTTTCATTTGTACACGTTGCCATGGCCATAGTGTCTTTTTACAGCAATAGAAACCCTAAGACAATATATATCATATATAGTATATATACTATATATCATATATGATATTGAGATACATATATATATATATATATATATGCATGTACCATGTTACTGTCATTTGTAGAAATGCTATTTAGGCACCATAGATATATAGCAGGTAAATATCAACAATGAAATGTTCTTAATGGGTTGTTGAAATAAAAATGTTACAAAACCAAAGATGGACAGTATAAACACATTTTAATATGCAATATATTTTTAGAAAAGGAATGCTGAGAGCTTTGAAAGTGATTCACTGGGTGGAAGATTATCAGAATTTAAAATGTTCTTTTATCTGTGTCTTGATTTTTTTTTTTTTTTTAGTTTGGTGTTGTTTTCTTAATAAGAAAAAAGCTTTTGTTTGACTAAAAAGAAAAATAAATTAACAAAACTTTGTAAAAGGGGTCAACACCAGAATATCTGAGAAAGGTTGCAAGATGATTTTGAGCTGAATTTATTTGTAAATTTTGTTTGTTTTTGAGACATTGTCTCACTCTGTTACCCTGGCCAGTCTGGAACTCACTGTGTAGCCCAGGTTGGACCTTAAACTCCAAGAATTGCCTGTGTCTGCCTCTAGATGTGGGGATCCCATGGCATGCACCACCTTGTCCAGCTTGAAAACATGTTCTGGTCAACATATGGAACATGATTTTAAACAAGCCATTTAGCTTGATTTAGCTGAGAGTGCAGTTTTCTTTAAAGTCTTCCCTGAAAAACATGAAGGCACTCAGTGTATTAGAACAGTTCTGGGCTTCCTTCCTATGCCCACCCTTTCCTACCTGTTCCCATTCCTACCCCCACCAAACTGCTCTGCATGGGAGACAAACTCCCTCAATTCCTCATTCACAAGCCGCCAAGTGACGAAAGCGCCCATTAATAAGAAGGACTGGCATCATTTGTAGACACTCAGACAAGCCAGCTCTGAAATAGCATCCCTAATCTTCGGCTTTAAAGAGAGACATCCAAAAGATGCAGCGTTCTGTCACTTGTTGATTACCCTGGCTAGTTCACAATTTCTCAGAGAACTTTCTGGAAAGGGGTGTAGAGCTGAGACCTGCTTGATGTTTCATGGGAACTTTAGCCATTAGGTGGGAAGCAGCTGAACCAAACCTCAACACAAACTCCCTCCCTCCAGAAAATAAAAGCCCACCAGCTGGCAACCTCTGGCAACACCTGGCAACCTCTGGGGATCTTCCATTTGCAGCGACCATCTGTCCCAACCCCTGCACTGGGTTTAGTTAGCAAGCAAGACAGTGAGTATTTTTTTTTCTCCTTGACCACCCCATGCCATTTTCATGATAAGACATGAAAATGCCTATAAATATCCCTATGCCTACAAATCCACCTTCAGAATACGGGCAGCCTTCACAGATATGTATGTATAAAATGTCGTACTAAAACTTTGTGTCTTGTGTGCTAGTTTCCGAAACAGTTTTAAAAGTTGAAATGCATAAGTTCAAGATGGCCTCACAGTGAGTATAGAGGCAAATCCTTACAGTACACAGATAGCTGCCCATCTTGTAACTTCTCAAAGGTGGGAGAGTCTTGTCCCACAAGTGAAGAAGCATGTTGCGACCCACTGGCTGTGAAACGTAAGAGAGATGACCCTGCCTTTTAGGTCCAAGGTTTCTGCCCCGGGAAATTCAAGGGCTGAATTTGGCCACTCTGGGACCTTCTCCCAGTTCTGAAACTGAATGGCTGCGGTATTCACAGGTCATTTATCATTACCTTTGTCACTAGGATGGAGGCAGGAACCTCGGCTAACACCCTGTTCTTGTGACACCTCTCCCCCACCACCTTCCTCTGTTGTCCCAATAAACCACTCTTTTCTTGTATATTTTTTCTTTTCTTGCGCCACTCTATGTAATTTCAGAGCAAATCTCATTTTGACAATCTCTGTATCCTCCAGTGTATGATGGATCTTTGTGACTCCTGCGGAAAAAAAAATCTTAAAGGCAGCTACTTCCATTACTCTCCAATTTTAAAAGCTCTCCCCTGGGCACTAAATGTCAATACAGAGAATTCTACATTTGTTATCATTTCTAACCTAACCAATAAAAATCAACGCCATAATTTGAAACAGAATGATTCCTGCCTGGAGACAGTGGGCTCAGAAATATATAGCTTGATTTATTCCTATAATTTAAGAAGATATTAGGAATTTTTAACATTTTGGGGACAATTCATTGTCCAAATTGAATATACAAGGTTGGGCTAATGCATGTGCTCCCAGATCTTGCATTTTTAATTTGTAGATAGGATATTTTTAAATTGAGTAATAATTTCAGTTGGAGCTGCTATGAAATAAGCCAGGTTATTGCCTCATGAAAGATTTTTACAAACCAAATACTTGTATGTTTAATTAGTCTAATTTATAGACCGCAGGGTAGAGTACTCCTTCTTTCTGTATGTGGACTATTGGCCTGTTCTCTGCAGTAAGCATAGAAAATCCAACCCAGCCGGGCACAGAGGACTCCTCCAACTGCCTGCCCATGGCCTGTTCTCTCTCTCTCCCTGCTGCAGCAAACCTTAGTCTGTGGAATAAAGGCATCCAGTGGAAGGCTGCTTGCTCGCCCCTCCCTGGCAGTTAGCACCGGTCAGGAAACATCTTCAGTGAGAGTGGCCAGGGCTGTCTCTTTCTTGCCTCAACTTCCTTTTTGTTCCTTCCTGAGCCCTGCATTACTATGAGGCAGCTGAGGCAGCGTAAGTCCCATCTTGTGCTTCATTCAGGAGAAATGGGCAAGAGCAAGAAAGCTCATTCTCCTCACAGTTTCAGCCGAGTCTTGATTACCCATTTGGGGCTGCATTCAATCCGTAGCTTTGACCCGTGGAATGAGGCATTGATGAGTTCACTGTGGGTCAGGTAACCCACCCTAGGGCCCTGATTGCTGGTATCTTCGCCTGGTCTCCCAAACAGCATAGTACTTCTGTGGCTAGTGGAAGCGATGTGAATGGATACTTTTATCAAGCCACAAACACCCTCTCGCCAAGTTACCAAGTTCGCCAGCTTCCTCAATTCTTGCAGTCGCTAGAAATCTAGTAAACTGATCGCTTGGTTTGTAAAGCTGCATAAACAATGATCTGGACCTCAGATTCATTTACAGTAAATTGAGTGGAAAGCGGAAAGCTATACCATTAATCCAGATTAGATATCAAAATCTCCTTCTTTTGGTTTTCCGAAGTAATGTCTTAACAACATGCGGTAAAAATTTCCTGTCTCATTACCGCTCTCCATGTGGCTCTCCAAAAGGATCAAATCAAAAGTTAGCAAACAAAGCAGCTTCAAACTCACAGCCACTGTATTTTCCAATATAGCTTGCTGATGGAGCAGAGCACATTGCTTCTCAACATAAAGTTGTGTAATACGTTAGAGCTAAATGAAATTTAAAACGACTTGCGATAAACCCTGAAAAAGTAATGCTTTAAAATAGGAATGTCAGCAGGCTGCTTATTATGTAACCATAATACTAGTGTTCTGAGTCTAAACTGCATGAGTTACAGGACAGCGACAAAAATGCCGTTGTCTTCCCTTTGGTATGAGGAAGCGTGTACAAGTGGTTTTGTTGTGATTGGCTGCAAAGGTGTGTTGGGACATGGTGACCAACAGGAGGGATGATTATGGCCACAGTCCTGAAAATGTTCAGATGGCCCCCAGTTAGCTTTGGGCAAGGCAGTGCCTTGCAGAAACCAATATTGAATTTTCAGAATGCCTCCCAGCCTTTCTGCAGAAAGTCCGATCGTGTTGATCCTTTGAAACCATGGGGAGAGTCCTTAGAGAGCGAACTGGGGAAGAATTTCTTCAGTGACCGGGCCTCATCTAACTGAGCTGAGGATAACAGAGACAGGCTGGAACAGGGTGCTGAAGTAGGAAGGCAGAGTGTGTGTGAGTCTACCATATTCGTAGCCTCAGCTAGACGCTGTGACCTCCCGTGTGCCAGATTACTGTGGCTCTTGGAAGTGGGCTCATGGGAGACTCATGGGCAATGGTACTTGATGTGGCGAACCAAGTGCTTTAATCTACCCCAAGTTTTTGATACGTGCCAATCAGTATTGCATCAGAGCTAATCCTTGAAAAGGAGAAGAATGCTAGCTTTTCCCCTTTATTTCATTTGGGGGAAAAGCTATAAACACTAAGTGTGAAGAAGTTAAGTTTGAGTCAGCATTAATCCTGAAAATGCTTTTGCTTTATGGGAAAAAGGGTTAGTATTCGCATACAGTAAGAGCTTTATAGCAGCCTCGGAGACCTGTCCTGTACTTTGGGTGCATGCTTGTGGAACTGGATCCCCTCCAAGAATGTTAGCCTCTTGCTGTAGAAGGACTTCAAGAAATAAGTAAAGCCTCGGGCATACAGCACCCTGCCAGAGACCCCTGACATCCTGTCGTTCTGGACCTTCTGGGAAGAGTGTCTCAGCATCTCAGAGAAACAGGACCCAGAGACTGTGACCCTTCCGTTTACAGACGAGGCCTAGAAAGGAAAAGCGACTTAATGGCCACACATCAAGGGGCAGCGACACAGGCTGGAAGTAAAACCAGAGTCCCAGTATGCAGGTCAGGGACAGATGACGCTCGCCACTACAATGTATGGCATGTTCTCTTCCTTTCTGCTCTCCTTTGAATCAACAGTTTTATCCCGCTCTGGAAGGATAGTTCATTTTTTTTTTCCTGCAAATTCCGGTTGTCAGAATCCACCTCTTCCTGTTGCTCAGAATGTTAGTATTTATGAGTCTTCCGACCATGCTCACTTAGCTTCCCGGGAATGCTGTCTTCTCCTCCTATCCGGGAGGCATCCAAGAGTGCTGTCCATCCTAGACAGGGAGGGTCAAAAGAAGGCTTTGAGGGCTCATTGTTCATGCCCAGGCTTCCTTCCCAGCTCTTTACTTAAAGTCTGCCCTCCACAGAGCCTCCAACATGGCTGAGCTTCAAGCCTGGTGAATTCAGTTTTTCTGGAAAATAAATCATTCATGTCCCTACAGGGATGAAAATGGGTAGTTGGCTGGCTGCCCCACGTAAGGTAGATCTGATATGTTCCTGGATTTTACTAGGGTCGGGGGCAGGGGGGACCACATGCTGCCCTCCTTGTATTCTTGTCTACAAATCCTTGTGCCTCAGTCTGTTTCCCAAGAATGTTGGGTCAGGTCTCAGCTATTTTGGGTGTATGCTTTTCTAATTTCTCTTACCTAGTGGGCTCTGGAAGGAAGCAGAGATTCACACATCATCTTCCCACTGCAGTAATGACCTGGGCTGTGTGGCGATTTCTTTCTTTATTTGCTTGTTTGTTTATGAAATGTCAAGGATCTTGGCCTTCAGCAGTACCAGGGGGGAGTACAGGAAATCTCAGCTCTCACGTGCAGGGAGTTACCATCCGTGGAGATCGCACCATATGCTCAGGCCCTGCCGAGAGCCTTCGGGAGGGAAAAGAAAAGGAATCCTCTCAGGTTTTGTGTTACCACCAAAAATTAACCTCACAGCACGGCTCATGATCATCACACTTACGAAAGTGTTTTGAAAATGAAGCATACCGCTCTGCAAGGGTAGAAATCAAAGAATTTTTCCTTTGGAGCCCAGCACTTACAGGGGGAGCAGCAAGCCTCCTGGTTAGTGTTTGTGTTTTCAGATGCGCTAACCAGCCACAGAACGCTGCCCTCCATGTGTGTTCACACCGGGGACAAATGGTCGCTAAGTCAACAGACAACGTATGGGAGATGTTGTGGCTGCTGCCACAGGTTTGTGGTAAAAGCGTTCAAAGTAAAATAACTCCTCAAGATCCTAAGAAGTAAAATTAAATGAATTTGCACATGTTTTATTTTGCCAAGAACTACATTTTTTTTTCACGAAAAATATAAATATACTAACTTGTCAGTGACTTTTCCCCAACACCTGATATATTTTTGCTAACACTACATAATTCCTGGTGTTCTGACTTGTGTAATTGTTACCAAAGGGCTTCATCTAATATAGTGTTCAGAGATGATGGCTGATTTACATAGCCTTAGGCTATGAAGGATGGGGCAGTAGAATGTTTATGTTCGCCTCTCCCCCAAAAGGGAGGGGTTATTGATTGAGTCTTTATTTTGATGTGACCTCAGTCCCACCTTGAACTAACAAAGCTAACGATGATGAGTATAGCAGTAATATAGACTTCAGTGTAAGGTGTTCTTATGTGGACCTCCTTATTCAGGAGTCGTTAGATTCTGCCTATCCTAAGGGTTTGGTTATAAATCCCCTGCCTCTTGGCACAGTTCTTAAGAGTGCCGAAGCTCCATTTGCCATTTCAGCTCCATCTGTTGACCTACTTCTGTGTGCAGTTGATGACTTCTTGCCTTTGAATGAACCCTGACCATGTTAGATATCCTCCACAGTCCATTTTTTATATTTATTTTTACTTTACATATATGAATGTTTTGCCTATATGTATGTACATGCACCGTGTGCATGCCTGGTGCCCGTAGAGGCCAGAAGAGGGTGTCAGAGAACCTGGAACTGGAGGCACAGACAGTTGAGAGTGCTGCGGACTGAACCTGCCTCCTTGGCAAGAGCAGCCAGGGCTCTTAATCACTGAGTCACCTCTCCAGCCCCCTCTACAGTCTGTCTGACCACGTTTCTGCCTTAAGTAGTCGTCCATTTCAGTGTATAGATCGATTTTGTATGTTTGTGCTTGAAGAAAGAACCAGAGACTGATGGGTTCTTGGGTCCCACCTCTTGTTCACGTTCCACCCTGGGACAACGTCTCCTGGTTTAGAACCAAAACAGGCACTTGCTTCGTTTTGTTTTCTGATTCCTGTCAGCCAACTGATGGTGTAAGGACGGTCGCACGGCATATATAGAAAGGCCTAACATGAGTTGCGCAAGTTCTCTGTGAAGTAAAATCTAAACACGTTGGTTTTGAGGCCACGGTATACCAAGCAAAAGCTAAGAGACAAGGGGGGAAACTAAGCAGTACTTTTCTCCCTGTTCTAATCATTACCCAAGATACCTGACTTAGCTAGTCCCTCCCACACACTCTATTGATCCGTCTCTCTGGCCCTGTGCACGGGCATCTCAGGTTGTTCTCGGGAAGCTCCTGAGTCTTACGGAGACCTTGGCTTTAACTAGCTGGACGTATTAGCAGGGACCCTCAGCCTCTGTTCCTCAAGGTCCGTCCCCACTACTCCCTCGGCCATTCTTAATTTCGCCCCTTCCCTGTTGATCATAGGAACAGCCAGCTGCTGGCTAATCCAGTGCTGGCATACCTGAATTCAGGGCTTCACTGCCCAGAGACGCCCTCTCCTGTTCTGCAGCCTGGTGGGCCAGGGCAGCAGAGAAGGTTAAAAGGGTAATGAATTCCGCTAGGTAGTGATAAGAGCTACATTCCACGTAGATTCACAGCACAAAACCCTGCCTGTTCGAGGGGAAAAATGAGAAGGAGGCGGGATGGGGGTAGGGTGAATGCAAAGACACACAAAACACAGCCACCTAGAGAGCTTTCCCAGGTGTCCCCAAAGCCACATCCAGTTTCAGCTGTCAGGCAAGAGAACCTGCATTGTGTGCACCACTCTTTAGAGCTCAGAACATTCTTGTGCGCCCTTCCCAGTACCCTCGGTACTGCTCTGCAATTCCAGCTGGCCCCTGTCAGCTCCCTTCCTGATCAAAGTACAGATTTTTTCCAAATAGCTTGATTCCAGACTTTTCAACCTAGGGGAGCTAAGGAATGGGGATGGAAAAGTCTGGTCTGAAAACCACATCTGAGAACGGTTGTGGAAAAGGAAACTTGGCCCCATGGAAACCCTGCTAAGGCAGCACAATCACTCCGTTGACATGTGGGATCTTGATTGCACGGCTTGAGAGGAGGCCCCTGGTCTGTGCTCCAACCGATGTAGTTGGTGAATCTCAGAGACGGTGGCTTTGCCGTCTGCTCATCAAGGGCCAGAACCAGCCCACACACATCTGCCTCTCTGCTTGTTAAAAAAATAAAAAAATAGAAAAAAAAAAACCTCAGCTTTTTAAATGAAGTCACTACCCCTATAGAAAGCAAGAGCAAATGTACGTGGGTCCCCAGACAGTTTCACCCCCTATAAACCCTTTTCTATCTCCCACCCACAATAGATGTGATACCCCACCCCCAAATTTTCAGACTTTAAATATTACCATATTTGTCTGGCCATATCACCTCTTAAAGAAATCTCTCTCAGTTTAGCTTATCCTTGAAGTAAAAAAAAGAAAGGGGTGGGGGAGGCTACAGGTATTTGCCATTCAGGCCCGTTCCCATTGTCCTTCAGAACTAATACACAATTAACTGCATTGAACAATGGCTTTTGTAAGTTCGGAGTAATAGTTCTAAAATAGAAATAGTCGCTGTTGTTGAGGAGCAGACCTGCGCCTGCAGAGAGCGCATTCCACAGGCCTATGGCAAAGACACCCAGTCTGTGTTCTCATGTCGTCTCCGCGGGAACTACGCTTTCCTGATGTCAGTAGAGGCTTAGATGAAATTAAATATTTGCCGAGGGAGTTTGTTTTGAGAGCAGTTGCTTCACAGAGGCATTTTTGGAGCTGACTAAGCTGAACTAATCATGTGCGATTATTTGCCTGTGTCCATAATTCTGACAATGTGAATCATTAGCGCAGACCTTGTCTTCCATCCCATGGAGGAACAGATGCACTGGCTAAACCCAAGAGTTTCCGTGCAAGCTGTGTTCTCAGTGGGAAAGTCTTGGTGTTTCCTGCTTTTGTACAACAGGGTGACTTTGGCCTTTGCCTACATTCCTTGGTGTGGTGCTGTAGGTCTTATACGTGTAAGAATTAGGAAATGCTCCGTCCAACTCACTTACAGGACTTCTTCTGCCTCACAGGCCCTCACCAGAACAAAGACTGAGTACTGCCCTCTTGTTATTATGCTGTCCTCCCGTTTGGGTGACGTTAGTAGAAACTACGCCTAGCTTTTGCTTTTGAGTGCGTTTTGAAGTGCTTTGGGGTACACACTTTCAGTGCAAGAGAAAACAGCCGCGAGTGTGGTACAACTTCGCTGTAACTGAACAAGCCAGCTTCCGCCGACAAAGGCACACCTTTGACGTCTTGCCGGAGCCGCGTTTGGTAGCTAAACGTGACATTTAGGAAATGTCAGCTCTGAATGACTTTTTAAAATACTGTAGTAACGTCTGGTTGGATATTCATACAATCCCCGACTTACAAGAATTGGACAAACAAGTTTCCCATAGTCATAATAAAAGGCTGACTCCCTCCTCCTCCTCCTCTCTCCCTTGTGGGTCCCTTTCATCTTCTTTTCTACCTTTCTGCTGTCACTGTGGCGCCTTCAGGGACAGCCCTTGAGCACTGCTGTGGAAACTCTTGTGAGGAAGGTCGGCCCTTTTTAGAAAACCGTAGATTCCAAGGTAAAGAAACAGCTATGGCAAGTAGACAGAGTTAGGGGTGATCCCAGGCATAGGTTCTGGGTAGGACCAGGTATGGACTACCGGGATTTTTTTTTCTAATATGTTAAAATTATTTTAAACATAATTTTCTTTGATTCATTTGGACTTAAAAAATAACCTTTTAAAATAAAAATCATGTGTTTATGAAAGAAAAAAAAGGGCTTTTCGTTGCTGCATTTACACGAAGTAGGTCATGCTAGTGACCACACCTATACACACAGACACATGCATGTTCACACATGGGTACGTGTGTTCAGCAGTTCATATTACATTGTTTATAAAAAGAATTCCACAGGAGCACTTGGTCTTTGTAGCAGCTTTACAAATGAAGAAACCAGGACTTAGAGAACTTGAAATATTTGAATTGCTGAAAGGGAGGCTGGGGGGTCTAGATTTCAATTCTGAACTGGGTTCTGCTTCCATTCTGCACTGCATGGTGCAGCCCACTGTGCCTTTTTTAAACAGGGAAGCAAACACATGTGCAGATGATTGGCAAACAGAATATAACTCAGAGAATCTCAAGCCATCTCCAACTTTAATATTCAGCTATTTTATAAGGTCCTTGTACCTGGAAGGTTGAAAATGAGATGAGTCTTGGGCAGAGTTCTTCCAGGTCTTTAGACTGAGAATTGCTGTACGTTCCTATACAATGCACTAACACTTGTCTGTTCGGATCTACATCTTAGGGCTGGGGAGAGAGCTCGGTGATTAAGAGAACTTGCTGTGCAAAGCAGGAGAAGCTGAGTTTGAATCCCCAGCACCCACATAAAAGCTAACATAGTTGTGCGTGCCTGTGAATCCAGCATAGGAGGGTGGAGTGGGAAGCCGGAGACTGGTAGATCGTGGGAGTTCCCTGGCCAGCTAGTGTAGCCAACCAGTGAGCTTCAGCTCAGTGAGAGACCCTGCCTCAAGGGAATAAGGTGGTGAGTGGTAGAGGAGGACTCGCCATGTCCTGTCTGGCCTCTGTATGTGTATGAATGGGAATACTACCCCCACACATGTGGCTGCACACACACACACACACACACACACACACACACACACACACACACGTTCCCATTTTATATTCCTACATACAAACCTGAGCCCACACTTACAGTGTATTTATGCCTGTGATTTTTGAATGACTCACCCAGTGTACTCTTGGTAAGTGAGCATTTTTATCTATAGTATTTTATTGGAATTCCATGCCAGAAAATAAAGCTCATCAAATGTTGGCATGTGGTAACCTTTCTGATGAAAGTCTAGATAGCATAGTTCTGAAAGTGATAAGCACGCGGCAAAGCCCATCATGCGGAGCACATTACATGGGTCTGTGTAAGGCGTGGTAATGGTACTGCCTAGACTGTCCCACTGACGGTGAGCAAACAATGGGAACATGACAGCAGATGAAGAAGCGCCGTTTCCTGAGATAGAAAAGCCTCTCACATTTTGCATAAATCCAGAAGTAAAAATGGTTTCAAGAGGAAAAAAAAAAAGGTGTTAAGAATTGTACGTGTTTAGCTTAGAAGGAGGGGGAGAGAAACCAAGTGATCACGAAGTTTCCATTCCCTGATGCTATGATGTCATGATCTAAATGAGAGACCGCACAGGAAGTGGAATAAAACAAATGAACAGTAAATTTGTTATGAACTGACTTACTAGGAAAAAAATCTGAAGACTGCTTGATAAGGAATTTAGGAAGCTTCGATAACCATGGAATTAACGTTCTCTAGAATATTTGTAGCGATGAAAACTGTTGCATCATCTTCCAACTTCACCAATACCTGATTTCATGAGTTAAATTGGGGGATGGGCTTTCCTTGAACATGTACTTATCCATCAGACCCGCCTCTCTGGAGAGACCACTGCAGTGGTGCATCATGGGTTCTCTGCAGTCGTTCGTACACCTGGCTAAGAGAACTACTGAGAAAGAAACCAAAGCCACAGCGTCATTCACCTGAACATGGGCAGAAGTTCCGAGGCTCAGGCTCTCAGCCCTGCCTGTTCTTTCTTTTGAGACAGGCAAGAGTTACAAAAGCCACTGACTTCTGCCTTTAAAAAAATGTAGTGAAGAAGAAGCTATTTTCCAACTCATGTGATTGTTTCATTATTCTTGGAAGTGTTTGTTTTCTTAGTCTAAAGAAGATTTCCAAAACCAACCCAGACCAGATTCCCTTTTCCACCCTTTAATTCTTCCCAGCTAGGGCGTTAGAGCACAGTTGTGTTTTATCTAGTGAGAACAAAGAAGCTGTTCTCATTTCCCATCGACGGCATATAGCCACTGGGTTTAGATCAGTTTACATTCAAGTCGACTATCCGAATCCTCCTTGTGCAGTGGCACTGGGTTCTGAAGTCTGTAGGGGGTTTAGAGCATGGCTGTGCATCTCCTAGTGTATTGGAGATGTCGTCCTGAGAGATGACAAGGTTAATCAGCTTGACATAGTAGCTGAAAGCACCCAGACACGCAGTTGCCCAACCGCTGAGACAAAACCCTGCCCTCAACTGGAGCAGTTTGACTCTGACTTGCCAAGCACGCCCACTACAGAGTCATGTTCAGAAAGCCTCAGGAACCGACTGAATGAATAAACAGTGTGGTCTGGATTAAATAATATCTACCTCAAAGTGAAGCTGTGGAGATGCCCGAAGACCAGATGGCGGGTATATTTGCTGCAGAGCTCTGTTTGGAAAGTAAGCTTTGTGCAATTTTTGGTCATTTCTTACCGTCTTAGGAGCCTGCTTTCAGAATAAGTCATTGAAGAATCTAGCGCACAGCTTTCAAAAACTGAACTGCGCGGGCACAGGTCCATCATGTGACTATGCACAGAATCAGAGCCTCTTGATGGAAAGGCCTGGATTCCCTTTCCTCCAGCATGTTATGACCTAATCCTCTTGTCCCACTTCATCATTCACCAATGATTAATCACCAATGATTCGCCAACTTAACCTTCAGATAAGCCTCAAAACTGAAAATACTCTGAAGGTCGCATACAGGAAAAATCTGCTGGAACAGCACGCAAGCTTACTATTGGTCTCTGTCCGGTGGTTGATTAGACTATTTGCTTACACTCAGAAACCTAGCACATGTTCACAGCACACACACAAAGGGGGAGCTCTTCCCCTTTTCAAGGCCCAACAGCATTGAAATTGCTTCTTCCGGCAAACCTTGAAGATTTAATCCCATCTCCCGTCTTAAAGACTTGGTCTTTGGACAGCAGGGCAAACTCCAAGCTTTTAAGTGAAGCTGAGAAACAGCAGCTCATGCTGGGATTACTTCTAGAAAACCAGATAGAGACTTCCAGAAACCACTCAGAATTGTGATCTTTGCAAATGGCAGGATCCCCTGGCATCTAAGATTGTCTCTTTCTTCGTATCTTGCTGGTTGGCCAAGGCCTTGCTTGGTTCCTTCTAGTGGATTCTCACTGTCACGCTTTCTTCCCCCCTCCCCCTTGCTGCTTTACCAGGAGACTTCTGAGCCGTTCTAGTCAAAACCAGATCTTT
Source organism: Peromyscus aztecus (assembly GCA_902168405.1). Classification (NCBI taxonomy): domain Eukaryota; kingdom Metazoa; phylum Chordata; class Mammalia; order Rodentia; family Cricetidae; genus Peromyscus; species Peromyscus aztecus. The sequence goes on from CABHPQ010172492.1 coordinate 33,375, forward strand.
GCATCCACAAAGCATATTGATCTCAGTCTGATATTTATAAACTATTGACATGATTCTGTTTTTAACTTTAAATGTCCAGTGATTCTCTGTTGTCCTGTAGCAAACCAAATCCATATTTCTGTGTTTCGATTTCATAGTACAGGGTGAAACCAACTTCCACTCTCTCTTCCAGGCACTGAGGAGTTTCCTACCGTTCTACAGCATGTTAGTGCCCAGGGCTGTACGATGGAAGCCGAGCTCTATCCCTTTTCTGTGATGAGTCTACTTGCTTAGGCACAAGGTGCTGCAGAATGAGTCTCCCCTGGGACACCCTCCTCCCTTTCCTTCCAGCTCTGTGAGTCCTGCCCATTCAGCTGTTACTGACTCAGGTCCCACATTCTAGTTCGAAACATGCATCCACCATTAAAGTGGAAGTCACTTGACAAAGTGCGGAGTGAGGGGTCAAGGCACGGCATGGCCTCGTGGCCCTTCGGAGCCTCTCTGGACAACTCCAGTTCTTCACCTCCTCTCTCAGCTTCTGCAGCACTTAGTGTGGAATGGTAGCCTCCAGGATGGAGCGCAAGAAAACCACCGGGCTGCCACAAGAACATAGCAGCATTTACACTGACATTTTTCAGAACTTTTCAATTTCTATTTGAATAGTTCTACAAAGTATAGGGCATATTCATACTGAAATACATATATTTGGCATTTATAAATAACATGTACATAGTGGGCCCTCTATTCTGTGGGTTTAACCAACTGTGGATCAAAAATACCCAGAAAAAAAAAAAAGCCTACTGAACTTGTATAGAGTTTTTCCCTGTGGTCATTATTCTCTAAATAATACAGTGTAACAATTTTCTACATAGCATTTATGTTTGATAGGTGGTATAGCTAATCTAGATGATTGAATGTATACCAAAGATTATATATGTTATATTCAAATACCATATCAACTTGAGAATCCATGGATTTTGGTGTCCTGGAATGAATGTCCTGAGTGATTCATTCTCTCTCTCTCTCTCTCTCTCTCTCTCTCTCTCTCTCTCTCTCTCGTATATTACTTGTAATTAATGCAGTGAATTATAAAAAACTACCACACCTCAATGTCAGAACAATTTCATTGGGGTTTCAGGAAGTCAGCAAACTGCCCGTCTGCATCCATTAATTCTCTCATTCAGGAATTATTTGGAGATATCCCAGTGTGCCACACAATGTTGTGATGGAGAACGCAGACAAGAAGAGACGAAAATGCCGTTTTGTATCTGGCAGATGCTTTACTAGAAGACGTGGCTTCAGAGCAGGGTATCACTAAAATTCCTTCCCAGTGAGAAACATAAGCAATGTCTACCTTTCCTCCTAAGGTCCCAACAATAAATCAAGGGGTGACTCCACCAGAGTTCTTCCTAGGGAACTAATGAGTTTATCGAACTTCCTTACAGAACATAGGTAAGGGGTTACTTACAGTGTAAGTGCACCTTCCCTAAAAGGCCACATCCACAAACCTTTACCCAGCAAGGAAGAGTGCTTCCCAGTTGGTGCATATGGATGGAGTCTCCTCCCTAGTCGTCCCCAGCATGCATACTGGAGCCTACCCAGGCCCTGTGCAGTTGAGGTAGAGTCGGTTGCGAATTCCAGCTTGTAGAGAGGGCCAAGAACAAGTGAGCTGGGTGCAGGCTTTGCAGACCGTGAGAGGAGATTTAGCAGAGCATGTCCGGTTTATTCTTTTCATCCACCTATGACATAATCAGGAGAGGAAACAGTGGGCGCTCAGCAGTGTCCCCGCGATGTGGGGTCCGTCCTGGTCAGTCATCTGGCGCTGCTGAGGCTTTTATTACATGCGAAGACTGTTTCCTGTCATTTCAAATGTATCTGCCCCAAATAAATGACACTATTTCTCTTCTCAAAAGAACTAACGAAATGCACAAAACCCAGTGGCAGGCTCAGCAGACCTGTGCTCAGTGGAGATGTATCCGTTCTACAGCCTGAGGTTCCTGCTGTTTGGTGTCCCCCACCGCCGTGTGTGTTTGCACATGAGCACATGCATGCCCGCCCGTGCACACCTCTGTCTGTATGTCTGTCTTAGCATGGCATAGCTGTTAACCGTATCTGAACATCCATTCTGAAACCCCTCCCTAGCTCCCTCTCCTGCCCCACTCCGGCCCACTTCCACACACATGCATATATGTGTGTGCATGCTGTTCTTCATACTGTGCTTTGCAGAATCCGGCACATTGTAGAGTTGAAGGTGTGGTCATATGAAACAAAAGGCAGAGAAACAAGACCCTTGTTTCCAGTCACTGGTAAACAAAAACAGAGTCAGTGGGGAAAGAGGAGAATCCACAAGAGAAGAAGGGCAGATGGACGGAGAGGAGGGAAGACACATCTTGACCCAAGAAGCCCAGGTCCCTGGATGAAAACCTTGACGTCACCTGCCCTCACAATGAAGACTTCTAATGTTGTGAAAATGAAAATCTATCCAGTTAAAAAGTATCTACAGAGTAAGACTCTATAACTGAAGTGATGAAAGTATGGGTTCCGGGAACTCTTATCCAACTTAGGACACTTTCTTGATTCAGTTTTAAAATGTTTCCTTTCCACTGTGGAAGCCATGGGTCATCACCACCCTTTGTCTGGAAGAGCCATCTTAAGTTCATGACTAGATCTAAGACCCAGCAAGCCAGTCCTATGCCATTACATGCTCGTTTGGGGATCTGCATGTCTCTACACTGCCTCTGATAAAATACAGAAATCATTTGATGCTTTCTCTGTGCTTCTATAGATTTATCCCAGAGATTCAGCTTTTTGCAAAACTGTAATGGTACTTCAAAATCAGTTCCTTGCCCCTCCATGTAATCTCTTCAGAGTATTGGGACATGTGTAAACAGACACTGAGGGCCCCTGACCTAATCTGAAGACTCATGAACGCTGGAAATTCAGGGAAGCTGGTGTGGAAAATTTTGAAGCTAAATATTGTTTGGGACATTGTCGCAGAAGACAAATAGTGGTGGCCTGAAAATAAGGAGGTCCGCCTCTCCAGTGTAGTAGGCCGAGCGTTCTGACGGTAGAAACTTCGTGACGAGGGGGCTCAGGTTCCCTGTTTCACCAGCTGCTGCCCCCCACTTTCTGGCTTCCATTTCAAGATCTTGCCTCACATCACTGCAGGGAAGGACCGAGAGGAAGTGGGATACACACCTTCCCTCCTGCTGGAGTTGCCCAGACTCCTGCAGGTCGCTTCCGCTCCCATCCCCCTGGCCAGAGCGTGCTGCCGGCCCTGTGGAGCTGCAAGGGGACTGGGAACCGTGGTCGTGACCTGAGCCATGTCTTCTCCTTGTTGATAAAGCAAAACCAGATTCCGTGGAGAAAAAGAAAGAGCGAGATGGAGAGCGGGGAGGTCGAGAGGGCGAGGAGGAGAGAGGCCGTTGGAGGCACAAGAAGCCCAGGTCTCAGGATGGGAGGCAAGAATAGCCATTGAGACATCAGTTCACCCCACCTCCAGCTTGGCTGCCCTAGGCCGAGAAGCATTTTTTGACCCAGAGTTCATCGAGGGGGCTTGTAAACAGAGCAGAAAATGCCCTTGGATCGAAAGAGGGGAAAAAAATCATCTTCCTATGTAGTAGGAGCTTGGCATTGCTGCATTGTGCATCTCAGGTCTCCACACTTGTGACAAGATAACCTCTTTCCTACTGAGAGAGAGAGGGAGAGAGAGAGGGGGAGAGAGAGAGAGAGAGAGAGAGAGAGAGAGAGAGAGCAGGAGCGCACGCGAGCACTGGGGAAATTAATAGTCTACCTGCAGAGTGATTGAGAGCAAGAGTGGGGAATCTGAGTTCAGTTCCCAGCATCCATGTAAGAGAGAGAGAGAGAGAGAGAGAGAGAGAGAGAGAGAGAGAGAGAGAGAGAGAAGTAAGTGTTTATAATCCCAGTGACGGGGAGATGGAGATGGGGTGGGATTCATGGGGCTCACTGACCAGCCACCCTAGCCAAATTAGTGAGCCCCTGGTCCCAGCAGAAGACCCTGTCTCAAATCAAGAAACAAATAGTATAAAAACAAGGGCAGCTCCTAAGAAATGGTACCTGAGGTTGACCTCTGACCTCCACATGTATGTGCACAGAGAGAGAGAGAGAGAGAGAGAGAGAGAGAGAGAGAGAGAGAGGCACACACATAATTCCCATGGATGTCTATTGCTACTGTACAGTTGAATAAAAATACATTTCCCAGGTGGCAGTATTAGACTAGGGTCTGTATAAAACCACGGTCACCACTTCATGTGTGATTCTAGGCCATACTGACCTCACTGTCCCTTGGCCCGGATTCTCCTCATGAGTCCAGACTCCACTTCAGTGAAAGGGACAGGAGAGTGGATTTGAGGCCTGTAATGATCACAATGAAGCTTTCAGTGCTGGTGAATGATAAAGTTGTGGTTTAAAAAAGGTACTTCTGCTACTCATGCCATATTGTAAGATGTGCCTCTCTTTAAGGATGTCTGCTCCAGGAAAATAACCATAAAAAGACATGGTTGCTGCTTCCAGTGCTATAGAGACTCCATCTGGGACTTGCATTTGTTTACTTGATTAGCCAAGCCTTTTCCTCGTTAGTGTCCACATTCATCCTTTTCAATTATTATGCTGCTTTTCATCTCCCCCTGACAAGACAAACCTGGATTTTGACAGCCAGGCTGATTTTTATCTATTTAAGCTGCTAGGAGGAGCAAAATCTGATTTTGCCCCTTACTTTCATTATTGGGAAAAGCAATAAAACCGGAATAGAATTAGGCCAAGGATATCTATGATTTTCAGCCAGGAACAAAAGGTAAATATATAGCTCCGCCTTCAGATTAGGTTACTTTCAGTATCTAAGAGGTATTAAAAGTTACATGTACAAGTGCGATTCTGAGATGGCCATTTACTTGGCTATTGGTGGGGGGTAGGAAAAAAAGAAGACAGCAACTGTGATGAAGGTCAAAGAGACACATGACAGCGGAGGAGATGTGATGGGCTTGGAGGAAAGGTGGAGGCACAGGCTGAAGACCACAGACAGGTGGCGTCTAGAACCCAGGAAAGCTAGGGAGTCAGCCCTTCGTAGCCCTTCTGGCCTTAGAACTCAGAGATGTTTTACACCAAGTTCACACTGATGTGTTACAGCATCCCTAAGAACTGTACCCTCAGTTTCCTGCCCTGCTCTGTGCAACTACAACTACCCAGGTCACCGCTTCATTGTGAATGCTTAATAGAGTAGCTCACCGGAAGTACCCGCCGAGGAAACGAGATGTTCTGACCTGCAGCATCTGAATGTGGGTGAGCTTAGCCCACGTTCCGGTTACTGATTGCCTCAGTGCTGTATTCAGCTCCTGTATTGACCTTGACTCTTTAAGGGGACTCCACAGATCTCCACTCAAGAGTAATCTTCTGTTGATGTTACAGTGCAGCTCTCAGAACACATTTTTCTGGAAAGTTCCTTCTGATGCCTTCCATGGACTTTGGTAGATCCTTTCTCAAAGCAATTCTCCCTCTGTTCTCCTTTTCCATTGGAGAAGTGTCTGGCAACTTGTTGAGCTGTGTGGGCAGATTGAGGGATGTTCCTGGCAGAGGTGTGACGTGTCAGCCTCCAAGAACCCAGGTAAGGGAGGGGAGTTCCCAGGGGAGGCTGCCCTTCCAGAGCAGTACTTCCTAAGCCAGGACCTGGCTGGCTAGGAAGAATAAAGCTGGTGAATTTTCCCTCCCTCCCTCCGTCCCTCCCTCCCTCCTTCCTTCCTTCCTTCCTAGTGGGAAGTTTTTGTGAGTGTATATGACTTAGAAAATCTTTGAAAAAGAGACTTCATGGCTTCACATTCATTGACTTGCCTCTCTCTGGTCAGTGGCATCTTTGGAGCAGGGCCTGGGCCAAACCAGCCGAATGTCTCCCCTTGGCCAGGTCAGATTTATACAACTTTGCATGTCAGGAAAAGACGCTAGCCAGAACAATGGGTTTTCTACTACCTGAGCAGTAACAATTCCATGCCATCTTCTAACCTTCAAATCATGGTGAAACAGCAGTAGATAGGGTTGCCCAGTCTGCAGCCAAGGAACAAGGGCCATGGAAGGTGGTAATACTGCAGGCCTGGCTGGGACGGCAGTGCAGCAACATGTGGAGTTGCTGCTGGCCGACTACCTAGGCAGGACCTCTCAGTTCAAGCCAAGTGTTGAACTGTCCTCCATCCACTGGACTCACTGAGCTCAGAAATGACCAGACTATACAGCCATAAGGGCTAACCAAATTGTAGGATGAATGCTAGAACACACAGAAATTTGTTTGTTTTCTTTTCATAGATTGCTTTTCCCTTGTCCCCATATCCCACTCACCGGCACAGTCAAGGCCCACCTTAGACCTAACACCCACTTGGAAGCTCCCCTTGGTCTCGTAGGCATGACACTCCACTAGGAGTGCTCTAAGCAAACATTGTGCTTCCTCCATAATAGCTTACCCCCAGTGGGTTCTGTGCCCTGCTTGCTAGTCCTCGCCAGAACTCCTTAAGGTCTGCGTATTCATCTAGTTCTTAGTACAGGGTTACCCATGGAGGAGATGCTTAGTAAAATCTCCCTGAAGGAGTAAATCCGTAACAGAAGACTCAGCTCCTGGCGCTGTCCCTTTCTCGCCGTCTTACTCTGTGACTTTTAACGGGTTCCTTAAATGAGACACTGGGAGAGGGTGGAGGGTGTCCAAGTTCAGGAAGATAGAAAACTCTTGTAAGGAAATACTGACCTGCTAATGCAGCCCATTACCTGTCTCATACTCAAATCAAAGCTCATCTCTTGCAAACCACAGGTTGGGAGTGTTGCTGTGGATTCCATTTCTCCAACATGAATTGATTCTTTCACTCCACCTACTCATTCATGCACATAATAGTCAACAGATTCACACCTAGTTGTGTTTATAATTCTGTCCTTGACCCAAGACTTTCTTTCCTACAAGATACTCTCTACATTTCTACTAATAGGATGCAGCTCAGCAAAGCAATGCATTCTGCTCCGTCCACTTTGGGTACTAAACGTTCATCTTTTCTTTTTATCAATGAGAGCTTTTTCTGTACTAAGATTCTTCAGGTGATGATAATTCAATGAGCTGTCATATAAGAACAGTATATGTAAATAAAAAGTATCTGCAAATATTGACCATCCATGAACCTGCGTTGGTAATACACGTAATTAAGCATGTGGAATAGTTGCTATGGAGATAGAAGGAAGAGAGCTTCCCATCAGCCTGACAGCGGTGAGCAGGTGAGTATCAGCTGTAAATAATTGCAACCGCTCACACATGGTGTCTGCTAACTTCAGAAGAGAGGAGTCTGTGTCAGTCTAAAGACTGGTTTTGAACCTCCCATCTTAGACCGTTTCCTCCAGTATCCTAAAGATACCGCCCTGGGCACCAGAACCTTACCATGCTGTAGGCGCTTCTCACTAGTAAATTAAACATACATGGCTATTAAAGAGGTAACTGGCTAAGAATTCTTCAGAGGTATAATTGATTTGTCTTAAATTTGCCCTTGCATTCACTGTCAATCTTGACAAATCCAAGACTCAAAGATAAACTGAAGTTATTTTTTTTAATCTTACTGCAAAATCTTTCATTTTTGAAACACGATGGCACTATGTTGTGCAGGCTGGCCTTGAACTCCTGAACTCAGGTGCTCCTTTTGCCTCAGCCTCCTGGGTAGCTGGAAGTGTGCTCAGGCATGCCCTGCCATACCAAGATATTTCATTGCAAAATCTCAGTAGCTTTGAAACGAGAATATTGGAATGTAAAACACTAGTGTCCAAAATAAACTCACTACAAATAAAGTTCAGTTTCTATTTAATTGAATGTTTTGTTGCTCAGTGCAGAATTTCTTTTCTCTTTGGACAAAACTCTGTTGCCACAGCCATTATGCTAATAAGTGAGTGGGGGTCCCCCTTCCCCATTACTTCATGATAAGCTGCTTACTTAGCAACAGTCAGGATGCTCTTTGACCCGCTGATACAGCACAGCACACTTCCGGGTCAGGTGGCTGTGACCTTAAACGGACAGTGCGCATTCTGTTAACAGCCCACCAAGAAAATGGTAAAGACAAATGGATTTATTGTTTTTCTGCAAACAAGTTATTCTGCAGTCAGATGGCAGCCAATAAAAAATGATTTGATGACTCAGGTTCTTGGTAGAGAAACCTTGATAAAAAGCTGTACTTTGCGGGAAAATGGGAGTGTAACTATATCTTTATCTCACATTGAAGATAAACTGTGGTACTTTGGGAAGCAGCTTTTGCATTTGGTTATAGGTAACTCACCTAAAGTAGTCTGAAGACATTAAGAAAGTAATGTTCTTATTTGTGTGTCCTCATCCTCAAAGGGAATTTCTTTCTTTTTTTGCTTTTCTTATTTTATTTTATTTTGAGACTAGGTCTCCTGTAGCTCAGGCTTGCATTGAACTCTGTTTGTAATGGAAGATATCCCGAAATCCTAATCCAGGGTGTGCAATGCCTGCCTGCTAAGTCCTATATTTACACTATACGTAGACATGTAAAACTAGAGCTCAAGTCCTAAAAGGCAAGAGTCGCATCAGTGATCAACAGCATACCATTGCAAATTTGGCTGTGTTCTTTCAAAAGGTTACCTATTTCAGTTATTCAAGTAAAATGATTTTGGATTGAAGGGAGTGATGAGGGATGTGTTATGAATAATGTGTTCCTTCACCTATTAGCTCTGATTTTTAAATTTACTATACTTAGTTTGATATATGTAACCAAATTATTGCCGTTATGAAAACATTGAGAAACCTGGATTTAACTAGTTTCCCTTGAAGTACAAGGTCCATTAATGGTAGAGTTTGTAACAGACCCAGAAAGAAGGCACTGGACAAGGACACTGGGTTGTTCACAAGTAGCAACAGTTCACAACTGCCTTTTAGATGGACCAAGAGGTGAGGACCCAGAAGCTGAGGGACACAGATTTGGTGAAGTAAAAAGGAAGGAGAAATGGCCAGGCCCAGGCCAGCTTTCCATCCGTAGTAAACACTTAATGAGGAGTTTTGAGTGAATAAATGAACTTTAGACTAGTCAGCCTTATCAAGCATAGCATAATTTACTTTTTGATATAGCATACAAAAATGACACAGGGGTAATAAGTCAGAGTGATGAAAAACTTAAGCTACTTGGACACCTACTGCAAGTCTTATTCATGTTTAAATGAACCCAGGGTCCCAGATACCAATTTGCCTCCCTGACATTTTCATCTCAAGGAAAGTAAAGGAAATGAAGGGAGAGCTGCTATTTGGATCTTATTTTAACCAAGAGGAGATTGGTTGGTGAAATAGAAGTAGAGGAAGTTTTTATCCATTTATTTAATAAATAAGTATTGGGTGTCTGGCAGTCAGCTGAGCTTTTAGCTTTTGTGATAACCAGGAAGTAGATGATAGATACAGCCCAGTGCACAACACATTCCAGAGGTTTCGGAGAAGTGGGAAATAGGCTTGTAGAGCCTGAGAGTCAGGAAGAGACTGCTAAAGAAATGGAAACTCAGCCCCTGGTGTTTGGAGTCGACCCTTCTATACGTCCCGAACGTCCTCAGACCTGCCCTGAAAATCCAGCGGCATACGGTTGCCTCTGTTCCCATTCTGTTGGCCGGAAAACTGAGCTGCACACGGCACCACTGCAGTGTGGTGTGGCCTTGGCAAACGCAACAGAACGTGGCACAGAAAGCCATAAGTTACATGTGAACAAAAAACAATCAGTAAACAACAATGGACTTTCTATAACATAAGCTTCCTAGTTGCCAGAGATCGCTTGCTCTCTCACACCTATATGCACACTGTAAATCTAACATTCTCGGATTCTTTGAATGAACAGAATTCTAACTGTGACTGTTTTAAAAAGAGGAAAAGACATGGCTGTAAATGCACAGTTGTGTTAACTCAGAACCGAAATGAAGTGTACAAGGGAGAGCAAATGAGCAAGAATAAACCCCACAGAGACAGTTAATTCCCTAAAAACACTGTCAGGAAACCGAACGTCTCCAGTGTGCTGAGATATGTAAGAAATTCTAGGAACAACAAGAGATTTAAAAATCTGGTGAGGCACAGTCCGACAGGAAATGAAGTTGACAAAGTAAGCCAGATATAGAAAATGGAATGCTCGTGACATTGAATGTTACGCATGTTTTTGCTAATGGCATCGTTAACCGTTTCTGGCGAGACTGGCTGGAATGCTGTTGCTGTCGTATTTTCTCATTACAGGATTTTGTTTTATTGTTGTAGAGGAAAGAATCAAAGGGACAAGACCCCTGATGAGAAAAACGAAAGACGGAAGCCACTCTACCCCTTAGAGCTCTCGACATCCCTGCCTGTTCACAGGGTCTACCGATTTCCCACAGGCTGAGGAGAGAAGGGAATGTAAGGGACCTGAGGCCACAGGGCAAGAGCCATCCTCAACCCCTCATCACGGGTGGGGGCTCCCATTACGGGGCTTACTTGGGCCTTTCACACCTGACATGGGCCTACTCCAGCCTGTGTTCTGGGAGGATTTCAGAAAGAATATATAAAAATATATATAAAATTATATATTTTAAATTATATATATATATATAAATTATATAATTTATATAAAAATGTAAAATTTCAGCCGGATATTAGAAATTGTGACGACAGCGAACACTCAGTAGACAACGTGACGGTCACTAGACACAAAGAAAGTTCACAGGACTCAGTAGCTCTCCTGTTCAGTAGGGTAACTGGGATGAGAAACAAAGAAAACGTGGCAGATAGGGTACATGTGAATTTTCATCAAGGTCGTTTCCCCAACCCCTCAGGATCTCAAAATGGGAGGAATATGACCTGAATAGTAGCAGCCAGTTGACTCCCAGCCAGAATCCTGTAGCCAAACCCAAAGAGTGGGTGTGGCTGCAGAGGATGGCCTGTGTGTACAGGAGTTCTTTTTATCAGTGATGCAAATGGTGAGCTTCACAGAAATGGCAGAAGGTCGTGGAACGCCCATCGCTATCATCCTGGGTGCTCTCTCTCTCCTTGTGTGCTCATACCAGCTCTCTGCAGTTCATGCTTTTCTATCTTCACGTTCTAAGGAAGTAAATCAGAACTGCTAATGTCCTCAAGGTTATACAGCTTCTGAGTAGCCAAGCTGATTCAAGCCCAGACTGTCGACTTAATGGCGTAAGTGACTTAAATTATATCCTTCAGTTTGTGAGAATGACCAGAGTGAAGTGGACAGCTAAAGTGGAAAGTTATAGATTTGGTCCTCAAAAGAACCCTAATAGATTTGAAAAATATGCCAAATGAATTTGAGCCAAATATAAACTCAGGCACTTAAGGTACCAAAAATATCGACTGCGAAAGGAAACAGTCCGTGACACGAGCAGGTCTTGGAGATTTGGGCTGTGGGCTTATTATGGCCAGTGTATATAGAGTGATGTGATGGTCAGCGAAATTGATCTCAAGCTACACTTTACTTTCTAAATAATATATTTTAAATAATTCATTGAGAATTCCGCACAGCATACCAGGATCCTTTTCTTCCCTACGCCCCACCTCCATCCTGTGTCTGAAGACACTGTCTTGCCGTAGATGTCCTGGTCCTCTAGTTCTCACAGTCTTCCTGCCCCGTCTTCCACAATGTCCCCTGAGCCGTCCGTGTACGGGTTGTGTTGTAAATGCATTCGTTGGGGCTGGGCACTCCACCATCAGTTGATCTCTGCATTTTGACTAGCTGTGGCTTTCTGTAAAGGTCTCCCTCTGCTGCAGAAGTAACTTCTTTGATGGGGTATGAGAGAATCGCTTACCTGGGCATAAGGATAAGTATTCAGAGTGCAGTTAGGTATTCACACTGGTTTAGGAAACTACAGTGGTGTCTCCTCTAGGAGCCACAGATAGTTGGCTACATTTATAGTGTTAAGCATGAATTCCCTTCTGCTGCTCAGGACCTAAGTTCAATTACATGGTTGTTGGTTACCCCCAGCCTGTCAGTACCACTATTGCACCTTTCAGAATTTTTAAGTTGCATCTTAAAAAGCAGAAAGCCATAGGATGAATGAACAAAGAATGGGTGAACCCTTAAAAAGAAATACCCACATTAGGTCTGCTTAGAAGAAATGTGTTACATTAGAAATAACTTCAGGATTTGTATTTTCCTGTTCCAACATCCTTTATTATGCGAACGATTCTGTACTAAAATAGAGGAAGCATACTTACGATGAGTTTGAGTTTGGGGAGAGTGCTGGGACTTCAGGATATCTGAAGGCAGGTCAGTGGCATTGCCTAGGAAGTTGCAGAGAGGCAGCTAACTCAGCTGTCACCAAGAATGCCCTTCCCTGTGCAGAAGATGCTTCCTCAGAAGGCCTTAGGAATCTGCTGTGGCTGTGTTTGTTGATTATGGGCTGGACGGCCACTTCCTGAGGATACTGAGGAGTCACTTATGGGTCAGGAAGAAAGGGGACCACTTGGTCCTTGCTGACTCCAGGATTCCAAAGAGTGGGCAGTAACCTTCTCTCTGGGAAACTAGTGAAGGATGAACCTTGAGTTAAGGGTTGAAGCTGCACCAACTTGTGGGAAAGTTGAGTCCCTGAGATGTTAAGAGTTGGGTTGTTGGGTTGGACTACAAATCAAACCAAACACACACACACACACACACACACACACACACACACACACACACACACA
>CABHPQ010172493.1:0-20503 GCA_902168405.1 Peromyscus aztecus
GCGGGGCTGGAGGGCGGGAGCGCAGCGCGGGGGACCAGGAGCGGAGGCGGGCTGGCGGCGCTGCGCGCAAGAGGCGACCAGCTCCGGCACTGAGGCTGGACAGCTCCGTGGAGTCGGAGCGCCGCGAGCGCGGGAGGAGGGGGCGGGGCCGCCCTGGCCACGAGGAGCCGGGAGCCCCGCCCCTGGAACAGGCCCCACCCACCCAGGGCCTGAGTGCAATCTCTGCACTGTCGGGCCTGGGAAGGAATCCTGGAGCGCTGAAAACAGCGCATCCATCCCTGACTTTGGATAGAGGATAGCCTGAGCTCTGGACTGCCCACCAGTGTGCCCCTACACTCATCAAGTAGCACCCTGTCCAACTAAACCTACTCTGGCCCAGCATTGGCAACGCCAGCTGGTCGATCCCCCTCCTTTGAGGAGTCAGGGTCAAAGACTGGGAGAGGCGCTGTGGGTGATACATCAAGTCTTTGAAGGAGAAATAGATTCCGGAAGGATGTCCAGGGTCTGTGTACAGATCTCAGGTCTGAAGGTCACAGCGGTTAGTCCTGTGGCTGTGTTTTCCCAGAGGAAGACCTAGGCAGAGCTGTTCTAAGATGGAAATGATAGAGAAGGCCCAGGGGTCCTAGCTCACCATTTTCTCAGCACTGAGGTGCGTGTCTAGGACAGTGGGAGGAGGAAGAGGAAGAGAAAACACGCTCTTCTTCAGCCCTTCCCGCGGTCATTTCCCACACAGGGGAACCTACTGCTCCTTCCTTCCTCTCTCTTTAGCCCCTTTTTCATGCAGTTGATGCTGTCCGCCTTGCTCCCATTGGCCTCCACATCAGATTCAGAAGTCACAAAGAGGAATGAAGCCAGGTCACTGTTCTCACGTGGGACCAATCCACCAAAGCAGAGACTTCCAGGAAAATACTTGGGCTTAAACAGGTGCTGTGGAGCATCAAAAGCGAGCACTCACAGGAAATGAGTATTCAAGGGCCCTTGCAAGTCCCTAAGGAGAAGGTGGCCCAGAATTCCAACAGCAGCACAGAGGACTGTCTGCATGTAGCATGGAGTCAGCTCTTCATAGCTACAGTCACGCCACTTAGACACAAAGAAAAAATTTCTTCCATCGGCCCACACAATGCTGGAAAATTGGGATTGGAAAAAGACCATGGTATTCAACTTATTCCTGTTTGGTTTCAAAGAGGAAAGCTGGGCCCAGAGAGAAGGTGTGCCCTTCTAAAGCACACAGGGACTGGGCAGTGGAACAGTCTCTATCTCCTGAGACATAGCACATTTTCCTTAGATGTTGCCATCTAGGGAGGCATTTGGAGGAAAGGAAACTGTGAGGAAATGCAATGCTGTCTCTCCATGCACCCTGTCCATTATATACAGCTATCTATGAAGACCGAGGAGGTGAGACTATGTACCCTCCCCTGCCCCTGTTCATTATGCTATGGATCTAGCCTGTCCCTGCTCTCCTTTAGGCTTGGTAGGGAAATGTTAGGACCACCAGAAGCATCAGTATTTTTCACATTTGCTTTTAAGGCATTCAGACATTACAGATATGGCTGAATGGCCCGTTTCCCTGTGTCCTCGGCATGTTCTTATGATTGACTTAAAGAGGGACTTAGTGCTTCTCAACCCACCACCTCTATGAAGTTTCACCTAGCCCAGGGTCCTGCTTCTGTCATCCACCAGTTGTAAGATGTTGCCTAAATTGTTTAATCTCTCCGAGTCTCAGTGTTCACATCTTTACACTGGTACACACGGTGCCTATTTCTCTGGGATGCACTGAGGATAATAGCTGAATTCTCAATAGAAATAAACACTGTGGCTGCTCTTAAATGAGGTTAGTTTTGCTAATTGAGGAGATAGAAGCAGGAGCCAGGTGACCTCGGTGAAGAGGCCTCCACACAAGGACACCACACCTCCGCACTGCCTTTTTCCCCCATATCTTGCATGGCTGAGTGATTTCATGCTGGCTGTGAGTGAGACGGATGGATCTTTTAGTTTTCAATTAGCAAACGCTTTGCTTTTTAAACAAGCAGTACAGCAGGCAGATGCTCTGGGTGATTGATGGCAGGGAACATCTGTGGCCAGGCAGTGGCTACACCAAAGGCTCCCACCTTCCTGTGCCAGAACCCTCTGAGAGTCATTCAGTGCCTCAGCTACCACCAGACCAAACTGGATCCAATCCAAGAAGGTCAGAGGGTGACAAGATACCCCCTTTCCTCATAAGCTTCCTGGAAAAGGCGGGGGGGAAGGGGGGGGGTACAAAAGTGTTTTTTTTTTTAACTCCTTAATTGTATGTTGCAGAGATCAGGGGTTAAGATGTTCTACCTCACATGCCTCCTAAATCTTTAATTTACCTCTACCTTTGGTGTATGGGGAGGTGATGCACACATTTGTGTGGGCCTGTGTGTATGTGTGACCATGAATGCCAGAGATCAACACCAGGTGTCTTCACCAATCTTTCTCCACCTTAGTTTTCAAAACAGGGTCTCTCATTGTATTGAAGCTCATCAATCTGGCTAAACTGGCTGGCCAGGGGTCCACCTGTCTCTGCCTCCCCAGTGCTGGGATTATAGGCCTGAACTATCGACTTTTGCTTTTGAGTGTCCTGGGGGATCTAGGCTAGGGTTCTCATGTCTGTGCTGCAATCACTTTATCGCCTGAAATTTCTGTCAAGTCCAAGATCAAGGCACTGGCAGATTGAGCATCTGCTGTGGGTCTGCTTCCCAGGAAGGCTAGGAAGGGGATTGGCTGGGCCAGGAGATGAAGAAAAATAATGAACTTGACCTTTTGTGCCTGGTGGTGTCTGTCATGCTGCAGAAACCCTGGGAGAGGTACAGTGTTCCTAGTTACTAAGGTTTCTGAGAGCCACAACCCTAGTGAAGGGATTGATGGTGGGTTAGACTAATCCCCCTGATGAGGAAGAAGGCTCTTCCAGAAGGACGGGGGTTCAGGGCACTGCTCTTCACCAACACAGGAGAGCAGTTACCTGAGAGCTTTGACGGCTGTGTGTGAACAGCACCCTTACAGACCAATTTCCTTAACAGCAGACTCTAATGGGGCTTTGCGCCTCGGTGTGAAATGGACATTTGTGGATGTTTCTTGCATCCTTCTAATGATAAATAATAAAAATACAGGTGTGACCCACTTTAAAAAATTCAACTGTACAACTCTTCCTAGTTACAAAACAGATAAATTAGAGTGCAGCTACCCATGTAGTTTATTTACTTGCCTTCTGGAAAGGAGTCCTGAAAGTATGTGACTTATTTATATACCCATGCTCACAGAAATAATGTTTTTAGCAGATGACTTTTACTTTGTCTTTTTTGGGGGGTGGAGGGCAGGGAGTTCTAAATACCTGAGCTGGCCTTGAACTTGTTGTGTAGATGAACATGACTTTGAACTGCTAATTCTCTTGCCTCTATCCCCTAAGTACTGGTATTTTAAAATGCCTAGTTCCATGCCTGGTTTATGTACTACTGGAGTTTGAACCCAGGGCTTCATGCATGGTAGGCAAGCGAGCACTCTAAAATTGAGCCACATCCTTAGCAACATTAATAGTAGCCAAAATGATATCAACATGGATAAATAAAATATATGTACACACATGGAATATTATTCGGCCTTTAAAAGGAGGAGTTTCTTACAAATGATATACCATGTGGATGAATTCTGAAGACATTATGTTAAATAATCACTCACAGAAGGACAGACACTGCCTGGTCTCACTTATACAGGAAACCTAAATAAGCTAATTCATACAGATAGTGGACTGGGGATTGCAAGGACTGGGGGCAGAGGTGAATGGGGAGCTATTTGAAAGGCTCAGAGTTCAGCTTTGGAAGTCGAAGTAGTTTGAGAGGTGACTGGTGGTATGTATGTACTTAATGTCACTGAACTGGACACTTACATAGTAATAATGTATTAGTAAATGGATAGTCGTGTAACAGTGAATATGTGGGAAGTTATTTCTTATAATGTGGTAGTTTGAATGAGAATGGCTCCCATAGGTGCATATGTTTTAATATTTGTTCCCCAGTTGGTGGAAGTGTTTGGGGAGGATTAGAATGCATGGTCCTGTTGGAGGGGGTCTATCACTGGGGGCTGGGGTGTTTTAAAAAGGTCTATGTTCTCTCTGTGTCTCTCTGTCTTTGTCTGCCTCTCTCTCTCTCTCTCTCTCTCTCTCTCTCTCTCTCTCTCTCTCTGCCTCCTGCTTGAAGATCATAGTAAGCTCTCAGTTACTGCTCCAACACCATGCGTGACCACCTGCTGCCATGCCGCCTACCATGATGGTCATGGACTAAACCTCTGAAATATCAAGCCCCCATTAAACTCTTTTTTCCATAAGTTGATTTGGTCATGGAGTCTCCTCAGAGCAATAAAAAGGTAACAAAGACATGTCTTGTGTGTGTCTGTGTGTGTGTGTATGTGTGTGTCTGTATCTGTGTCTGTGTATATACACATGCATGTATGTGTATATATGAATGTGGAGGTCAGAGGACAACCTCTGGTATCATTCTCAGGAGCTTCTTACTTTTTAAAATTGATTGATTGATTGATTGATTGAGATAGGGTCTCACAGTTTCACTGGAACTCACTGGTTTGTTAAGCCCAGCTGGTCAGCAAGTGGCAGGAATCTGCCTTGTCTCTGCTCCTCAGCTCCGTTTTATAAGTACATGCCAATGCACCAGGCTTTTATGTGTGGGTTCTGGAAATATAACTCAGGTCCTCATGCTTACATAGCAAACACTTTACTGACTAAGCCATATGGGGGTTCTCTGTGACTACCATGGCCAGCAGAGTAATAATCTGCGGGAAGCAAGAAGGTAGTTCAGTTCAACATGACTCAGTAGCCAGTGTTGTAGCCAAACTTCAAGTATGACCCCAATTAGTTTATTTTAGACATATTTAAGCATGGCACAAAATGGTGTAAAGTTTCCTGGTGATGAAAAATTCAATCCTATGTACATAACAAAACTTAGTAAGACATGACTACATCAAAACTCTTTGTAAAGTACATATGACATCTTTCATAAAGATGGGTTCTACAGACTGACTATAATAAACAAGTTCATGATAACGATCTAGAGGAGGATCCAGAGTGGTGCCACACAGACAGCACAAAGCTCACCAGACTATTTATTAATCATGTCCGCTCCCAGCCTTCTGAGAGGAAAACAAGTTATACATTTCTCCCTTTAAAGAGATGACCCTCTGTGTTTAACAACCCTGGTTCCCCTAGTGCTTATCTGGGAGCACAAGAACCTCTGTGCCTCCCACATCTCCCCCCATTTTTTTGAAAGAGAAAATTGTGGCTGTAATAAAGACCAAGGTTGAATGCATTGCCTGCATGGCTAGTCTACCATGGGCAAGCATAAGAGAATTTTAAGAATAGCTAACAGAGGACCAAGGAAAGGGGAAAGCCGTCTTAACCATGATGGCTGTTCAAAGGCCACTTGAGAGATTTTGTTTATCTGTTTATACAGATCATTAATTTGACCATCCATAGTATGAGAAAAATCTGACACATTAGCAACATACACCAGTAAATTGTTGACAACCAAGATTATGCTTGAGCAACAAATAACCTAGAGTTGCTCTATTTTGTAAAATTGTGGTTCTTAATTTGCCTATCTCTTGACTAATTACTGCTAATATTTTTTGTTGTAATACTAGTTTTACTAAATATAAGTGCCATTTTTGAAACCTCTTTTTATATTCCAGTAATCATTGCTGGGACTGGCAATTTAAAAAAAAAATGGTTGTGGCTGCAACCATTACATGATCCAATAGAGCAAAGAATCAGCACAATATTCAGAAAAAGTTCTCTTAATTCTATAGATCAATTGCAAAGATTTACTAAACAAAATGAGTGTGGCATGGCCTACCCCACATAAACCTTTATTATCTGCAGGACGAGCAGTATAAGTAGAATTTTGGGGGAAAAAATGATCCAAAGGCAGCTGTTTACCAAAGAGAAGGGTATGATTAGTGGTGGAATTGCAAAAAAGATGGCTATGAGTACATTTAAAGCATAATGTGATTTTAAAAATCAACACACCACTGACAGGTAATGCCCCATGAATACAGGTGTGTGACTCTATTTTGTCCGTTACTTGCGCATAATGCCTATTAGTAATTCCTATGCCATATAAATTCCTCTTTAAGAGGCCAGGAATAGACAGGTATCCTCTGATACAAAATGAGTTTTCTTGTCAAGTGCCATAGGCTAAAAGAAGCCAGAGGTTATTTTCTAGACTACTGGCAACAGATACACTATTCTAGGTACAATAACATCAACTTGAGTAAGCAATACATCAGATATTCCTTTTTTGTCTTCATACAACTATAATTTTCACTCTCCGTGCTTTCTAAAGAGTACTTAATTATTGTAAAATCTATATTATTGCTTTTGGACTGATCATTTAGATTAGCACAACCATCCACGTGGCTACATATTGTATACCATCTTTTGTTCAGACAACTGGTCCAAAAGGATAAAAACAGTCCTTGGCATGGCAAAACAACATTATACTGTCTCCTATTATATTCATGCCTTTTATCACCCCTGACAAAAGGCATTTGGATTCTGCATTGATAAGTTGAGCATTAACATGTAATAGAGTCAGTAAACATAACAGCCTCATTGAGGGTCAGTAATGTTGTGTCCTTGTTGTCTTCCTGCGTCACTGGCTTATTCTTCCTCTTGAAACATCTCTTCTTGTTGGGTTTGCCGTCGATCTTCAGAAGCTTCATTTCTCTGTGGTGATCTCCTGGTCAGATGCGTCAGAGTGAGAGCCACCTGGGACTTGTTCATTTTCTGGAAATACGCAAGTGTAACCTTGCCCTGATGTTAGAAGAACAGCAGGCCCTTCCTACTGATTGGTTTTTAGATCTTTCATTTAATATATACTTTAGACTCTGTCTTCTTTCAGGCAAAATGCTTTGGGGCAGCATAAGAAGCGTTATCTTTTAAAGTGAAAAAAATTTGAAGTTAGCATAGCTAAATGTAGCAAAGTATGTAGGGATTCAGGTGGGTGTATACACCGCCTTTTAATTTTTAAAGTTGTCTACTTAAGTATTTGATGATCTTGTTCCACAATAGCTTGACCCTGTGGATTGTAAGGGATTTCTGTAACGTGATTAATATTTCATAAATTGCAAAAGTCCCTAAAGCATTTGCTAGTATAAGCAGGATTATTATCAGTTTTTAATTGTAATGCGAGTCATAGAAAGAAAATGCATAAAGAGCTATTTGACAAGTCAAGTTCGACATGTGACACAATGTTATTTTCCTGGAGCCCTCAGGGCCCATGCCATGCCTGGGGCCATGCTCTACAGCTGACTAGTTAGGGAGAGACACTGTGCACTCCGGTAGTGTACTCTGAGCACAGGTTTCTACACACCTGACAGCAGAGAAGGCCTCAGACACAGACATCCCTAGCCCCAGATGACAAGCTGATGTGAGAACCGTCCGTTACTAATTATACACTAGAAGCTTGGGATGCTGTGTAAAATTTGTCTTCGGTGAAGGATAGGCTCTTGTGTGCCTCCTCTAACTTGTCACCTTGCCAGAGTCTGATCATTTATGTCAGACCAACCACAAGAACGAAACTAAAAATCAAACAAAACCCACTTAATTAACAATGGACATCCATTTCTAAAGATTTAAACCTAAGGCTATTTATGTAAGATTTAGGAATCTTCAAAATTCAGGGCAATTTTAATTCTCAGCTCAGGAAGGCTCTCCTACTGGGTAACAGGATACTCAAAAGTACCTGAGGAATAATCACAGAAAATCCTGAAGGAGAAAACAATTGGGTTTTCCCATGCAAGCGTGAAAAGTACATACCCAGCTGATTCTGTAAATGAAACAGAAATGTGAGCAAGATCAAAGCAGAATAGGTCCATGGAAGAAGAACTCGCTGGAGGGCTCTGGTTCTTACTACGGTTCGCAGACAGACTGACGTAATGGATTCTCAGACTGTACCGAAAATAATTGTAGGTGCAAACTTTAAAATAGTCTAATTCCTACTGACTGCACTTTTGATTTCACCCCTTCTGGCCTCCAAGGGAGCCTGAGGAACGTGCAGTTGTTTGCATCCCTTGGCCACTGTGTTATCCAGAAAAAATATTCTAAAAAAAAACTTTCTTGATTTCAATTTACCCCCCATTTTCCTTTTAAAATCCATCCCAAGACAGCTTGAATTGTTATTTTTACTTTTTTTGTTGTACAAAACACAAATTTTAAAAAATGAAGTTTTAGTAATCATAAATACAGAGGAATCTGGGTGGTGTTTGGACTCTCAGTGCCTGAAAGGCCTGGACTGCGAAAGTCTCCACTTCTGATGAAAAGGACAAGACAAAATTCCTTAGTTTGCTAATGCACTCGGATAACGCTGCAAGCGCATCGTTGGATGGATTGATAATTTGACCGAGCTTCACCAGGGCAAGCATCGCCTCCGGTCTCCGTAACAGACAACTCCACACCGACCCTCTGGAATAGCCTCCAACCAGCAGCAGCCACGGCGCTTCATGGTATCCCTCCTAGGCAGGCTCTTTTTGCTTGTGTTGTCTAGAGACAGAGGTGCCAACCAGCAGCTCAGTATTACTGTCATGTTTCAGTAGGATTGAGTTTATTTTCCAACTCACTTTTTATGTTCCAGGCAAGGAAACTCAGCTGAAGGAGCCTGCTAACCCTTTCTTTCGGATCTTTCTCCATGTCCCATCTGTTTCAACCTTCCATTTACTAGACTCCATCCTTGAGGAGCTCATCCCAAATGTCTCGGCCCTTCCACTACACCCTCTCTACATTCACAGCCCTTCTGCGACATTCCTTTTCTCTCAGGTTCAGCCAGTTCACATTCTCAGTGCATGTCTATCCCACGTGTGCTGGTTTATGGTGAGGTCAGTGTGCTGAGCCCCAGTCTTCCTTCAGGATTCCCACTTTGTGTGAGAAATGAAAATGGAAAAAGAGCCCATGAGAAAAAAAAATAAAACTCCTGTTGTTATTTATTTTGTAAGCTGGACTACGGTAATGTATTGCTTGGACTTTCTCAGGAGGATCATAAAAAATTTTCTCAGCTGCACAACTTTGGGCAGACTGAAGTGGACTTCAAGATTACTCCAGCTTACCTGTGGTCACTGAGCCAGGCACAGCTTGGGGGCATGATCTAACCGGAATTTAGAGCCCTCCGGCCCTGCAGCCCTTTCAGCTGCCTGGAGCATGGCCTGAGCCGCATCTCATGAGCAACACCTGAGTTCCTAGGGATGGTGGGCGGAGCTCCGCTGCCATATGAGCGCCAGGGCTGCCCCAGCACTTAGAGCTTGGTTTTCCCTCATAGCAGGAATGGCCCAATACAGATTTATCAATGGACGCTTCATGGAGAAAAATTGGAATAGGTCCAACTTCTAGTACAGAAATAACTGCAACTAGAACATGTAGAGTTTTCAGTCGGTCCTTGGGATTCCCTTATTTTTGTGATTCATAAAAGGGCAAAAAAAATCGGCTGTTAGGTGATCGCAGGGACATAAATGCTACTATGAAAACAACGGGGGCCCCTCAAGCCGGGACTCCCTGCTCCTACCATGATTTCTCAAGGTCATTGCACTATTACACTTGACTTAAAAGACTGCTTTTTCTCTATTCCTTTTCATCCTGATGGTGGACTTGGTAGACAGGCTGAGGAGACTGGAAATAGCCAGAGTAGAGTGGTCAAGATCCCTGACTCTCAGGAGAACAGAAAAGGTCGAGAGGCAGAAATGGGTATTGAAAAACCAGACCCTGCTGTTCATTTACATTTGGATGGCAGTTCATTGGGTTGACTGAGGAGGAATCAGCCCGCCAGTCATGGCAGGTAGCTTTGGAGCCCAGTTTATACTCTGAATGTTTTGCTCCTCTCTGTCTTTGCAAACATCTTAATAATTGTATAAAATGCTTTGCCTCAGAGGAATGAGAAGAGCCCATGCTATCTCACTCTCTCACAGTCATGATCCTTGGGTAAAGAGGACTGGATTCCTACCCTCTGTTTCTATTTAAAGAAAAATTTTCTTATCTTCTCTGAGGGCTGAGCCCCACAGGTTGGGGGCCAATTGTGGGGGTCTCTGTGACCACCATGGCCAGCAGAGTAACAATCCATGTGAGGCAAGAAGGTAGTTCACATCAACACAACTCAGTAGCTGGCGATGGTTCAAACTTCAAGTCTGACCCAGAGTAGTTTATTTTAGACATATTTAAGCACAGCACAATTTGGTGAAAAGTTTCTTGGTGATAAATAACTTAGTCCTGTGGATACAACAAAGCTTAAGACAAGACTGCATTGCAACTTTTTGTAAAGTACATATGACATCTTTTACAAGATGGCTTCTCTAGATGAACTGAGAAAAACAAGCTCCTGATAAAGGTGTGGGAGAGGATCTGCTGTGGTTCCCCTAGGGCAAGAAGCTCTGTGCCACAAAGTTATTTGGGTATTTTTTTTTTTAAGACAAGGTCTCACTGTGTAGCTCTGGATAGTTGGCTACTCACTATGTAGACCAGGCTAGCCTCAAATTCACAGACATCTACCTGCTGCTGCCTCCCAAGTACTGGGATTGAAAGTGTGTGCCACCATATCTGACCTTTTTCTGTATTTTTCCACAGTTAAAAATACACAATTCAGCTGGTCGTTGGTGGCACATGCCTTTAATCCCAGCACTCAGGAGGCAGAGCCAGGCGGATCTCTGTGAGTTCGAGGCCAGCCTGGTTTACAGAGCAAGATCTAGGACAGGCACCAAAACTACACAGAGAAACTCCAAAAAAAATACACAGTTCTCTTCCAGTGGTCACTACAGGTATATATATCTCACCTTGATAAGTAGATGCAATGAGGCTGGCTGTACTGTAGTGCAAAGCCCTGGAATTCTCCACCCCCTCACCCCCAGAACATGAGACCCTTTTGCATCTGTGTTCTCATTACTTTCCAGGGACCTCATGATGTCAACAATGGACTCGGGAGGATGCCATGTAGGTTATGAAAGGTTTCCCCTTCCAGAAGGTAAGACTAGGCAAGACTAGGACAGTTTTCACAGTGACCTGTGACTACAAGGCTCCAGTAGTCGTCCAGGTTCTGAATGGAGTTGTGCAGCTCAGAGCTAACTCTCTGCTATGAAGAAAGCTTAGATTTATTGAGGATGAGCAGATAAGGAACAGGGGTGTTTTTAGTCTATAAACTAACCAGCAGCCGGGGGGGTTCTGCCCCTTTTCCCGGGTTGCATGGCCATTTCTGAGGACCGCAGCATCCAACTGCTCATGGCCCCCTGTTCTGCCAACCCAGTTGGGATGGAATCAGGAACCACAGATGTGGGAAACAGTTCTGGTAATTTGAGCAGAAACAAATTTCACTGAAAATATCATAGTAGCTTGCCAAGTCACAGGGGAGATTAGAGAACCTGGTTTGTAAAAGCAGACAGTAACATAATGCTTAGACCCTTCTATTTTCCAGCAAAAATCAAGTCTGAGCAATACTAGCAAGAAGGCAACTACTGTAGCTAAATGAAGGCACCAGATGGCAGGTCCATGGCTGCTGGCACTGGAGGCTGGCATCCTCCAGGCACTCTGTGATGCTAGTCTCCTTGTACACTAAAAGTTTTCTCTGCTTCTGCTACATCTGTAATTGATGCTCCCCTGTCTGCACTTCTCAGGTTTGTGAACTCCTCAGTGGCAGTGTAGAGTAGCTGCCTGGCATGGGCCGAGCTGGGTCATGAGCATCTTTCAGTGGGATAAGGGCTCTGCCGTCCACCAAGAGCCATATGCCCCATATTCTCAACATAGAAATGGGACAAAAGGTGCCACAGAACCAGACACCCCCCACACCCCCACACCCCCCACACCCCTGCTTCAAATCCAAAGTGTAGGGATTCCAGAGCCCTCCCCATTCTACTTTACTAACAGAACACAAATCACCCAGTCTCCCCACCCCTGCCCCGGCTCTCATCCAGTCCAACACACTCCTTTATTCAGATCATTACAAAGCCTTCCAACAACTTCAGCCTCTAGCCGTCTTGCCCACTGGATAAGAACACTGTTTCTAAAACATAAATCTGATTGAATCACCTACTTAAAACCCTTCAGAGTCATTCCTGTTGTCACTGAGATAAATTCTAATCTTACTAAAGTGAATTAAAAGCTCACCTCATCTCTCATTGCCTATCTCCAGCTACTCGCCCGTCATTTCCCTCTGAAGGAATGAATCCGTGAATGAGAGAATGAGGTTCGGGAAAGCAAGCCAAGAGGATCTATGCTAGAATTTCCCTCAGGTCAGTAATGGGGTTGAAGGCAATGACAGAACCTGGAAAATTAAGAAAAATATACATAATTAGAGTACCAACTCCAAATCTACTAGATCAGAATTTAGAATGCAGAAGCTAGGGTTCCCTATTGCCACAAAGCTATCCAGTGGTTCCAGGCTCCAGCTGGGGTTAGGGGAAGACACATTAATCTATTGCCCTTATTTTACACGTATGGGAGCCGAAGGCCCAAGAGGTTAAATTCTGAAGGTACATGCATCTCATCCACTATTGTAATGAAGCAGAAATTTGAGCAAAGTTATTTTGACACGTTTAGTGCTATATATATTCCTTATTGTACCATATGGAAATTAGGTATAAATGGTGGGTAAGCTAGTCAGAGGGAGGACTGTTGTTACACTTATATGGCCCAGGGGAAAGGGAGCCATCAGGAAAGATTAGCTGCGGCCCCAAGACCCCACAGAGGCACCCAAGTTGGCAACCTGTGTTCTCACAGATCCAAAGTCAGGTGCATCTGCAGTGGAGCTGACGAGTCCACAGTGGGAACTCTTGGCAGGAGGTGCTTCAAGGCAAGCCCTCAGACAAGAATGGGGAGAGGCCAACACCTTCTGGCCCCTTCCTCTAAAGAGTAGACAGGAACTACGAGAGGAGAGAAGGTAATCATTGTGGGCATCAGGTCCTTCCATGCAGAGAATAAACTGGGGGTGGGGTTTGCAGAAATCCCATCCTCTGCCTATGTTCAGCAGAAGCATCTCCTTGGTGTGATGGAAGAGACCACCGTTTTCTGGACACAGTTCCCAGGTCCATCACTTCCATCGCCTGAAGTGCAGGAACTGGAGAGTGAACTTATCTACTTCCGTGGATATTGCGTTCCTATGGGGGACAGGTGAGGCTCCCTAACTACAGAGATAACCATCCTTCCCCATCGTCCATGGCTCCATGCAGAGTCCTACAAATCTTCACTAGAGAGCCTGGCCGTTCCACTAAGCTCCCTGTTTTCTTTTACCACTTTAGACCGGAAGCCTAAGAACTCTCTGGATTTCCTGAGAGCTTTGGCGGAAATCCTTAATTACCGCAACGCAGAATTATCTGCTGAAATCTGTGACCTTTAAGTAGTTTAGGACCAGTTGCTGCCCAGACAGATAGCAATGAAGAACAGCAGCCACAGTGGATGGGCCCTGCTGGGAGGGCTCTCAGTCTCGTGTTAAGTGTAATGAGAAAGGCAGCCATGAATTCTGAGCATCTGCTCTGGTGGGGCTCTGTGGAGCTCTGTGGGGCTCTGATGGGCTCTGTGGAGCTCTGTGGGGCTCTGTGGGGGCTCTGCAGGGCTCTGGTTTGGCTCTTTAAGGCCAGTTCTAGTAGACACTCTTGCCTAGCTCAGGCCCTCACTTTCACCAGTGCACTATTACAATAGTACCTTCCATTGCCCCTTAGATCCAGTTTCCCCCATCCTCTAGAGGACCCTGCAAATGCACTAGACCTAACTGTTAGCCACACTGTGATGTGTGCTCCTCATTGTTTGCTCCTGGGAGGTACCCAAGCTGCCAAAGAGTGCCTCTAATCCATCTTCAGCCACATCTTTCACCACGTTTTACCTCTCCTTTTCCTCCACAGCAATGCCTGACCATCCTGCAGCCCTTCCTTCACAGGCTTTGCCTGTTCCTCCATCCTTGGCCTGACTCTCACCCTATGAAGTAGTTATGAACGCTTTCTGATATGGGACTCCTAAGAGAGAAGGGGGGGGGGGGGGCTAAAAACCCCTTGATACCTCTACGTAATCATGCTTCACATTAGACTGAAATTATTTTAAAAGGTGTTTTTCTAATTAGAAAGGATGCCCCACTGTGTATTCCAGGCTGGCCTAGAACTCATAATCCCCCTGCCTCTGTCTTTTAAGTGTAAGCATTATAGGTGCGCACCTCCATATCTGGCTCTGGAAAGGATTTTCTTCTCCATCTTCAGTTTCTCAATGCCTAGTATGGCGCTCCGGAAGAAAGTCCTTAGGAACATTGAGATGAATTTATCTGCTGAAGTCCGTGAATCCTGTCCAAGAGTCCACATGGCTGTGCCTAACCCACTGGATAGACCATCTGTGTCCCTCCAAGCTGGGCCTCCCTGTGCCTGTGATTGCACCCATCTTGGTGCCTTTTGCTCAGTTCTCACCTACCTGTCAGACTAGCCAGCTATCCACACCTCACAACCCTTACCATACGCTCTGCTTGCTTGATGCCAGGTGACCTTTATTACCATATGAACTTCTTTTTCCTCCTCCCAGATCTCTACCAGCCGTGGCAAAGATCAGTAAAAGTCCAGCCAGGAAATGCAGGTACCATATGAAGTGTCCTCTAGTTCTGGATTGGAAGTGGCTGCCGGGGAGAAAATCCTGTAAGCTGGAGATCTCTTATCGGCCCTTCCAGGCCTCCTCTCTTTTCTTCCTCGCTCACGCCCCAGCATGGATTGCATCAAGGATGCTGCTCTCTGCCTTCCAGGACTCTGATGGGGATACTGGAAGGGAATCAAGGGGAGGGAGGCCATCACTCCTGGGAGTTAGTTAGGCTCCCTCCTCCATTGCGGGTCATAGTTCAGGCCTCTCATCTCTCCTCCCTCCCTCTCTTCCTGCCTGACAGTAACTGCTTCCTGTCAGCCCCTTTGGCCCCTTCCAACAGCAATGAATTCCCACTGTCGCTAGCCCCAGAAAGCTACATTATTCCTTCTGACCCTTCTACATGCTGTCTACACATGTGTAGTAATCTTTCTTACTAAATTCCTTTCAAATGATCCCATTTGAGTTTGCCATCTGTTTCCTGCTGGGGGTCTGAAAGGTAGAACAGAAAGCTCAAAGTGAAAATCAAGGTATACAGACAGGGGCTTCAGTAGAGGAGAAGTCGGTGATCCTAGTCATAAGTATGAGTGAGAACCAAGATCAAGGCCTCACACAACCAAACAAGGCTAGACATGTTGGAGTGCTGAACAGTATACAAAGCAGGTCCAGTTCATACAAGCAGCAGGTTGAAGATAAAAGTAGATTTTTTTATTTGTTTGTTTGTTTTGGCTAATTCTGACTCATATCTGGTAAGAATCTTCCATTATGATTAATTTTTTGGTATTTTTGTTTTGTTTTGGGAGGTCTTTGGGGTTTTGTTTGTTTGTTTGTTTGTTTGGTTGGTTGGTTGGTTGGTTTGGTTTGGTTTGGTTCAGTTTTTCAAGACCATTTCTTTGTGTATCCCTGGCTGTTCTGGAACTCCTTTGTAGACCTGGCAGGCCTCAAACTCAGAGAACCCCATCTGCCTCTAAAGTGCTTAGATTAAATGCCTGTACCACCGCCCTGCTCTGTTATGATTACCTTTGGTGGGTCTCATTGCCCAGCCCTCCAGTACATGCTCAGGTAGAGTCTTTCTCTGTCTCCCTCCCCCTTGGCAGTACCATGTGACCTGGGATAAACAAATGGATGCTTATAGTTCTACTTTGCCCCTGGAGCCAGTGACCCTATAGTGAAGAGCATTAGGAGTACTGCACAGCGTGATTAGGGTACCCTGTAGGAGGTAGTGACATCTTAGACTGTCCCTGATAAAAGACATGTGTGTCCCCTACTCTCACAGCAACCTTGGTGCCTGGACATCTTCATGTCAAGGTCTTTGTTCTGAGAGTCCCTGTGCCTTTCTATTCAACTGTTTTGCCTATTTATGCGAGGCAGCATCAAACCCCGTTGTCCACAAGCAAGGACCCTGACTTGTACACCACCACCAGGTTCTCTGAAAAGGAATCCTGGGAAGGAACTCCGTGGGCCAGGCTGAACTTACCCTTGAGGAGACTCTTTAGGTCCAGCCCATCCCACGCTAATCTGCAGCCTAGGACACTTGGACCCTTTGACCTACGCCAGGAGACTCCTCCCAGATTACTTTACCCAGCTGCATCAGTGTCCTGAGCCCAACTCTGTCACATTGTAGTAACCATTCATCTGCCCTCTCAGTCCACTGGGCCTTTGTACAAATTAGAGGGCCCGCTGAAGGCATGAAGGCATTGAGACTTGCCCTGAGCACAGCTCAGAGATCAAACCTTGTCAATCTAAACAGACATAAGACCTAATTCAGATGCACAGCAGTAAGAAAGTCTAGATAATGGCCCTGGGATATGATTTGGCTTCATATACTCTGGAAAATCTCTTCACACACTGTGAAAGGTAAAGTTTGGGAAGATGATATGCAACAGCATTCAGTCTCTGTACTAGACAACTAGATTCAGTTAAAAACTGGAGCTGACCTCAGCTGACTAACGCAACCTGACACTGCCTGTTTCTTCCTCATACAGGAAGGTGTCTTAGTCAATGTTCTGTTGCTGTGCAGAGACCGTGACCACAGCAACTCTTATAAAGGAAAGCATTTAATTGGGGCTGGCTTATAGGTTCAGAGGATTATCAGCATGGTAGGAAGCACAGTGACACACAGGCAGACATAGGACTGGAGAAGGAGCTGAGAGTTCTATGTCTGGATCCACAGGCAGGAGAGAGAAAGGGACACTGGGCTTGGCTTGGGCTTTTAAAACCTCAAAGCCCATCCCCAGTGACACACTTCCTCCAACAAGGCCACACCTCCTCCAACAAGGCCACACTTCCTAATCCTTCTAAGTAGTGCCACCCCCTGATGACTAAGCATTCAAATATATAAGCCTATGGGGGCCATTCTTATCCAACCATCACAGGAGGGGTACTGGACCCTTGAATTATGTTCCATTTCCATCCCATCCATTTCAGGACCATCTCTGATTGACTTAGGATGGGGTAATTGTTCTGATGAATCACTCTCTCCTGGAGCCTCCAGTCTGGGCAGACAGTGAGGAAGGCATGCTGAGTTCAGTGAGAAACTCTTTCTCATTATCAGACAGTTAATGTATGAGGTGGTCTGGTGTAAAATTTCTCTTATTGGAGACAATTAGATTCAACTTGGACTTTTAGGCATTCTCTGTCAGAAACTGGAACTATGGGATTCTATAGATAGGACCATGTTGTTGGGATTGGGAGCAGAAATGAATGTGGAAGGCAGTCAGGATGAGTCAAGGACCATGAACAATCATGAATAAGTGACATTTCAGAGCAACCTACAATTGTGAATGAGGGAGAGATGAGAGAGGAGCTAGAGAATTGTTCCGTGGCCTGGGACATAGACAACCACACAAAAAGCAGATGTGTAGAGCACAGTGCACTTCAGTGAAGAGCTAGAGCCAATCAGGTTTAGTCTAGGCTTCTTGTGAGGCAAGGTTGGAAAACCCTTCCTGGCATCCTTGAGGCCTGGCCCTGTGGTTGAGATTTCTAATCACTAAGTGATGTGTTCTTCTCTCAGCCTTCCTTCCCTTACCCCATACACATGCACACTTACTTGATGGAACCCAAGAAGGCTTCAGTCCTTTCCTCAAAAGGGCCTAACACCCCCCTCAAACCTAGGGGGATACCTAGTTCTGAACAGCGGTTTCCTTCCTTCTCCCCAAGACCCAAGCCCTCTTCTGGTTGACTTGTTAGCATTGCCAACTGGGGACTCCTTCTGAGCCTTTCCTAATTCTATCAACTTGAAGCCAAGACCTCAATGGGGTAAATGAGAGAGGAGACCACTAAAGCTCAAGGAAAATATTCAATGGTTTGTTTAATTATATATTTAATTATATAATTATATATTTATAGATAGATAGATAGATAGATAGATAGATAGATAGATAGATAGATTGATAGATAGATAGATACCTAAGTCAGAGTTAGAGGAAGACCTTAAAGCCCACTGATGGCTGCTTTCCTGAGTATCCTCCCCCATCCCCAAGTGTCCTCCTGAATCTTCCAGATTCATGGTTCTTCTCAAGATGGCCAGTGCCCTCCATGCCACTCATAACTCCTCACCTTCCTTTCTTGTTGTGGGCAGTTCCTTTCTCCCCTTAGATCAATAAAGAAGTTGATATTTTACAACTGTAGAAAACTGAGGGAAAATCAAACATAGCCCAAATGGAAAAATAATGAAATGGAAAATAATGAAAAGGCCAGCTAAGACACACTCTGTTTGTCTAGTACACAGTCTTTATCCCAGGGCTCCCTGGGTCTCCTGCCTAGGTCACTTAAGGTTTAGTTTTACATCCAGGTTGGGCCTGGCCTCAGAATTCTCAGCATCATCCTCTAGAATAGAGTTACTGGCCATGTTATTTCATGGGGCCTCTCTCTATATCTTTGCCAGATTGCTCTTTGGTACACATCTAGCCACCACCAGTCTCTGGCCCTAGGCCTTCAACTCCCATACCTCCCCTGGGATCTGGGTGATTGGATCATTCACTCTTTCTCCAACAGAAGTGTTTCTAGGACCTTGAGAAATCTACACTTGACCCTGAGCCAAGTCTGAACTTGATGATGGCCTCTGTGAGAGAAGGAAGCTAGCACCCACCTTAAAACAGACTTTTCAGGCTCTCTGCTCCCCCCATTGTTATAGAATATTATTTTTAGGGGTTGGGGATTTAGCTTAGTGGTAGAGCGCTTGTCTAGCAAGTGCAAGGCCCTGGGTTCGGTCCTCAGCTCTGAAAAAAACAAACAAACAAACAAACAACAAAAAAAGAATATTATTTTAAGATGTGTTACATTTGTTTATGCTGTAGAACGTTACTGTAATGATGCAAAGTTGTATTGCATTCTTTTATGTTGCATTGTTTAACTCTGTGAAGCTGAATTACTTTGTCTGTCTAAAACACCTGATTGGCCTAATAAAGAGCTGAATGGTTATCGATAGCGAGACAGGAGAGAGAAACAGAGAATAAATAGAAGGAGAGGAACATTAGAAAGGAGAAGGAGCAAGAAAAGAAGAAGAGAAGGACTCCAGGGGCCAGTCACCCAGCTACACAGCAAGCCACGGAGCAAGAAGTAAAGAAAGGTATACAGAAATAGAGAAAGATAAAAGTCCAAAGGCAACAGATAGACAGGTTAATTTAAGTTAAAAAAAAAAAAAAACTGGGAGTGGCTCAACCACCTTGCGAGTGGCTCTCAGCTGGGCGCTGGGCGCAGGATGAAGTCTGGAAAGAGCAGGCGGGAGCATCGGGGCCAACAGCGACACAGGGCAGAGGACGAGTGAGCCTCTGAGCGCCGAACCTGTCTCACTACGCCGGCCCCACGCCCCAGCCGCTAGCCCGTCCCCGCCCGCCCTGAGCCGGGCTGCCCGGGCCACCACGGCAGTGGAGCCCAGGGAGCGAGCCGGTCCCCAGGCAAAAAGAAAAACAAGTCCTCAGAGAGAAGCAAGTCTCCACCGGCTAACAGAAGCCGGAGTCCCCACTACTGCACGGTCAAAGTGAATCAGGAACGTGAGAACAATCCACAGGGAGGACGAGAGGATCGGCAGCCCGGGGAGGCATCAGGACAGGAGCAAAGGAGAGCTCCTAACAGTGAGCGAGAAAGGCACTGGGGCCCTTCCCACCAAAGGAGGAGGAGCTCTGATGAGAGGCCTGTCGGTGGGCAGGGTCCAGATAGCTCGAATCTGCAGGCCTGGAAGAAGAGAGGAACTTTCATAATGCCAGGCACCTGCGCTGGGAGCATCGCCAGCAGAAGGAAGGTGCTGGCGGTGAGGCTCGGGAGGTGATCACTCGCCCTACTGGTAACAGTAGCAAAGAGGTGTCTGTTAAAGAAAAACCAAGCTTTGAACTTTCTGGGGCGCTTCTTGAGGACACCAATACATCATTCCGGGGTGTGGTTATTAAGTACAGTGAGCCCCCAGAATCCCGGATCCGAGAAAAACGGTGGTGTCTCTACCCCTTTAAAGATGATGAGGTACTTCCGGTCATATACATCCATTGGCAGAGTGCTTGCCTTCCGGGTGGAGATCACCGCATAGCAGCTGACATTCCCATCGACCATCCCTCTTGCTCAAAGCAAGTCTTCCAGTACCGGCTTATGGAGCACATGCGTGCTGAGGGCACAGTTGGACGAAGGGTGAAGCCCTCCTTTATTGACCTCGGCTCAGGCAAAGGAACCTTCTTGAACAACAAGTTTATTGAGCCACAGAGATACTATGAACTGAAAGAAAAATATATCCTTTAGCTTAGGTTCAGTAGCAGAGTATGTCTTGCTCCATGAGTCTTCAAGCAGCTCTGAAATAGACAGGAAGGAAGATGAAGATGAGGAGGAGGAAATGGGAGGCAGAGGCAAGAGGATCTCTGTGAGTTTGAGGCCAGCCTGGTCTACAGAGCGAGTTCCAGGACAGACTCCAAAGCT